>JAOEGS010019021.1:19922-57196 GCA_025447755.1 Corythornis vintsioides
CCCTGTACATTCACTTTGAAAATACATTTTTAACACAGCCAGAAATCATTTTAAACTGTTAAGTTGTGACTGAATTCCTAAAGGGTTTTCTGGGCTTGTTGCTACAGCAGAGTGGAACTAGAAATGCTTTTTTATATATCTGTTTTTTTCAATGTATTTGTGTCCTAGGGCTGATTTATTTTGTGATAACTGTAGATATTTAAATCATAGTATAAATCTGACAACTCAGCAGTAGTGTGTATAGTGAATTATGCTATTTTAATTGTCACAGCTAGTCCTCTGTGGTTTTGGTTTTTTTTTTTTGAGGTTTTTTCCACTTTAATGTGTTTCTTCAGCAACAGGTGGATTTGTAAATAATCTTTGCAGCAAGAATGTCTGAAACACCTTTTGTTACTCTGTAGAATTATTTTTAAGTGTTTTCTTGTTAGTTTTTGATCTTTTAATGAATGAAGTTTTGGGTTTGTGTCTTCTGAAGAAAGTTATATTCCTTAACAATAAATTAACATCAGGAACTTAGAAGGAAGCTGAATATTCTGACTCGTCCTAGGTATGTTATTTTTAAAATACTTCATATGACTTATATGTGTTTGAAACAGTTTGTCTGAGGTAACAGCTGCCACATCTTTTAGAAATCTTGTTTCTGTGGCTCTGTCCCTCCTCAGATGTTGGGATTCTAAAATGCTGTTAAATCCTTTTAAACCTAAATATCAAGAAGCTGGTTTGTATTGATGTGACATTTATTTGTGTGTTTCTGTTTATGAAACTTAGGGGGCTTCATGGAAATGGTTTTTTTATGAAATTCAGCAGTGAGAACAAGTACATTAAAATGGTTAAATAAATAAGAGACCTCATAAATAAGACTTTATAGCAGCTTTCTTGCAGTTGGAATAAGGCTTCTGTAACCTGGTGTTGTTTGGTTTTCTTTCCACCTCACTCCAGGCAACCTAGTGAAACTTAAAGCCAAACTTTTCTCTCTGTGGACTACAGACTCTGCTGTGATAAACCAGAGAATATTTACAGTAACCACTGTCTGTGTCTCTGTTCTTCTAGTGGAATGGTAGTGGACAACTCCAAACTTGATGGACCTCTCTTACAGATTTTATTTATGAACAATGTCATTTCTAAGTAAGTACTTCCCAAGGAAAACAAATCCTGTCAGGAAATGGGACTTGTTTGTTTGGATATGTTATCCTTTACCCACAACACTCATGAAACTCAAACTTCTATTCAGACTCACTCCAAGCCCTTGAAGTCACACTTCATTTCATGACAAAAACAGGTATTGTGAATTGAAATCAACAGACATCTTGTCTCATTGCTCATTATCCTTCCTCCCTTTCAAGCTTCATGAGTTGATGATATTGAAAAAAAACATATCCATCCTTTGGGCAAATGATAACATGTTCTTTAGTCAATGGTAAATGCTTTAAAATGGAAAATAAATGAAAAATCTGGTCTATATTCCAATCTTGCTAATGACTTCCTAACTTCTTCATTACAGGCAATATCATCAAGAGATTGAAGATTTTGTTTTTAATTTAGTCCAGAAATATGAAGAGCAGAAGAGAGGGGAAAATGAAAAAACACACTTCAATGTTAAGCCACAGGTACTTCAACTCAAACTGTCCTGAGGTGCTCCTTCCCTTGCAGCTTTCCAGTGGGGATGTTGAAATTCTGTGCTGCTAAATAGCTGAGTTCTAGATGGCTTTTCCTGACCCATAATTAATTCTTTGTCTTTTTACTTTTCCTGCCAGCCCTCCAGTGTTCTTTTGGAAGAGGACTGTAAAACAGCGAGCTCCAATTCTGTTAAAAAAATTAAAGAAGCTTTTAGTGTAAGTTTTTGACTATGTACTCTTCAATGGTAGGTCTGACTCTTCCTTCTACATATTCACTATACACTGCCATTAAAATAAGATCTTGTTAAATTTCACTTACCAGTGTAAATAGCAGATAAGTTCAGCATGTTTTGGCTGCATCAATGGAAAAAAAAACATTTATACAAGTGTGGGCATGTGTTAGTTGTATATTTTTGCAGAGTGGGGGAGAAAAACAAACTGGAAGTATTTCAAGCAGTGTAAATTGATAGAATTGCTACCAACCTGACCTAAATACTGACACGTTTCTGACAATTTTCTGACTTTTTTTCTACAGGTTGTAGGAAGTGTTCTGTATTTTACCAATTTTTGTCTTGATAAACTGGGACAGCCTATATTAAATGAGAATCCACAGCTGACAGAAGGATGGGAAATACCTAAGTATCCTGTTTACTAAAACAAGGGCTTTTTTTCTGTTTGTCAAATCCAAAGAATGCCATTTGGTAAATGGAACTCACATTCTGTTCAGTAGATTGTACATGTCTTTCAAAACCATATCAGTCATTACAGAAAAGTTTTAATGAGTCATTAATGGCTTTTTTTTTTTTTTACTCAAAACATAAGTACTGTGATAGGATTGGCTCGCTGATTTTTAGAAGGCTTGGGAAGAGTGAATGTTTTATCCCCATAAACATCTGAATTTAGGAATTTCCTGAGCCAGTCTATAAGCAGGTTTGAGATGGCAGCTCATTCCAGATAGGAGTAAGTGTTCACCCTCTATAAAACCTGCTGTTTGGGAGAAGAAAAAGCCATGGCAAACTCAAATATGTTGTGGGTTTTTTTCTTCCAAGTGTGGAAGCCAAAGTGAAAGTCTTGTAAGAGGATCTAATTATGGAATGCTTTTTAACTTGCATCCATTTTATAGTTTCTTTACTGATTATTAAAACCTGTCCTTGAAAGGTGGAATTGAAAGAAATGTTGGAAAAGGTGCTTATTTAATATTAGAATCCTCCATGACAAAAAGATGTTGGACAAGAAATGTCACAAGTAATCTCATCTCCCCAGTTTTGCAGTATTGATGCTGCCCCAGAAACTTGTCCTGACTCTTCCACACTTTGTTTGTGTAGTGCCTGGTTATCAAGCTTGTAATAATGACCATTTGCTAGTGTTCAAAAAACACTACTTGCATCTGACTGAAACTGTGCACTGTAATGCTGCAGTTGGAAAGCTGTCTGTGTTGCAGTGCATCAAGTCTCTCCTGTTCTCCAAATGCTCTCTGTGCTGTCTCCCAACCTTTGGGTGAGGGAACTAGATGCCTAACAGGGGAATTCCTTCTAAAAATGCCAAGTTAAGCATGGCTGAAATTCCAAAGTCTGCCAGTTTAGCTTTGATAGTGGTCTTTAAATATACTTACTGCATATTTTAGAGCTCCTGTAGATGATGGTAAGCCTAAAATAGCACTTAGTTGTGAGCTCAATGGTGTATCAGGTACCATGCTTCTAAATGACTGAAGCACAGCTCTGCAGTAATCCATCTGTTTGACTAATACCTGGCATCTGCCCTTCTTTTTTAAAAGCAACTGGTTTTAAACTGGAAACAGTTGTGCTTCTGAACCTCCTAGTTCAGTTTGCTTGCAGCCCTCCTGGCTTCCCCAGTGTTTTGAGACAAATGGGCAGAGCAGCTGACACTCCAGGAGTGGGAGATGATAGGACTTGTCTCCACCTGCTTGAGTAATGAGTCATGTCTTTGAAACTCTACCAAAATATATTAAGATTGCTGTGAAGTGCATGAAAATGACTAGCTTGCAACTTCTGCCTATAAACAAGAGGGCTGTAGTTTTAGCAAGTGCTGATAAAGAACAGAATTGGTTATTGGATAGAAACTGGGTAGGAGGAAACAACATAAGGACAATAGTTTACAGTAGATCCAGTTTTGTAGTCTATACTGTGGACTTCATGTCAAGGACACATCTGTAACTGAAGCCAGAAGACTCAGTGTTCTACTCAAAGCACTTTTAGGTTTTCACTGATATTTTAAACAAGACTGAAATTTTGCTTCATCCAGTAGCAGTTCCTTATTGAAATCTAAAGATATCAGCAAGTTTTCAGCCAGATTCTCTCCCTAGATGGACAAGAAATACAAGTAAAACCAAAAAGGTTTGTATTCTTCTTAAGTATAAAGTTTTGAGCTGAAAAGTTCAGATGTAAACTGTGATTATTCCCCAGTATGCTGAACCCTTGAACATACCTGAGCAATCTGAGTTTAAATGAAGTAAACCAGTGCTGAGCTTTGCAGTCAGTGGATCTCTCTTGTTTATTGGAATCTTGTTTATTTCTTTAGGAAGGGCCTAAAATCAACATGGAAAAGAAAAATCTGAAGTTTATACTTGGTTCTTTTGTTGCAGTGGTTTTGTCATCCTTGCACTGCTGTATTATTATTATTATTACTGTGTTGTACAAGACTTGTCTGACTTATTTGATAGACTTTTAAGACTGACTGTTATTAGAGGCCTCAGAGGTTGGAGTGTGTGTGTTGGGCTGGGGTTACCCTGGACACTGATTATTGGATCACCCTTTTGTAGCTACTTCTGATTCCCATCCTAATTTGGTAAAAAATGAATGTTTAGAAAAGAAATTTGTCTTAAAAACTTGTCAGAGGTGGGGATTTATCCCCCTGTAATGTTGCAAATGCTTGCTGCTGGGGTAGGAATGGAGAAGGAAAATGAAGCTGGCAGCCAGCTGCAGTTCCATTCCAGGTTTCCCTCGTGTGGTTTCACAACCTGTGGAACTTGTTCCAACTGTGTACCAGGACTTTCCAAAACAGTGGCCACCCTCTGCTGCTTGTTTCTGCTGATAACTGATTCTCAGCATTGTAAAAAGGATCAGAGCTCTGATGAGAACAAGCATAAAAATAGAAGTATTACTTCTGAAAAATGATTTTCAGGTTAATTTCTTGTGCTTTTTTTTTTTTTTTTAAGCAGGCCAAAACCACACTGTTTCAATTGTGGTTCTGAAGACCATCAAATGAAGGACTGTCCAAAGGTAAAGTCTGCATCAGTAGTCAAAAAACCTGCTGCTCTCCACTAGATGTTTCAGTGAGGCTGCTCCATTTAAATAAGAACTTGTGTGCATTGAGAGGTCAGGATGAGCAAGTGGCTGATTAGATTCTACTCTTCATATTTACAAAATCTAACACAGGAGATCAGAATGTAAATGGCTTTTGAATGACTTAGTGACTTGAATGTCCTCTTTAATTTACAGAGGGACATTTTCACTTTGAACAGATCAAATCTCTGTAGTTTTCATCACAACTGCAGTTGTATCCCACGGCCATGTGACTAACAATTAAGCATGCTGAAGGCAGGGGGCACCAGGGTTATGTTGGTTCTAGGAGTGCATAAATTGTGGACAATTCCAGGTCTGAGCTTGCCCATTGTATTCTCTTCAAGCCACGCAATGCAGCTCGTATCAATGAGAAGAGAAAGGAGTTCATGGAAGCTTGTGGTGAGGCAAGCAATCAGAATTTTCAGCAACGTTACCATGCAGAAGAAGTGGAAGAGAGGTTTGGGAAATTTAAACCAGGAGTAATTAGGTATTTTAATTTTTTTTTTCCTACCATTAGCAGTTTCACTTTTCTGAAATACTTTTTTTTTCTGCCTTTGGAGTTGAGCTGGTTTTTTCCAGAGTTCTTTAAGTCCATCTGCTACTCTTAATGATGACTGAATTATGATCAAAATTCTTGGCTAAATAAAATTTTGCTTAATAATTAGCTTAGAATTTTTGCTTTGCACAGATATTTTTCAAATGAAAACTCATTGTTAGCTTACTAGTCCTCCCCATTTTCATGGCACTAATGCAGGGAGATCAACTCTTTGTTACTCTTTGGCCACTCAAATTGCAAATACATTAAGTTCCTAATAATCTACAAATGCATGCAGAATTCTGAAATTTCTGAGCTCCTAATGTCCCTTCCTCTCTATTCAGAATGTTCTGAAAAATATGGTTGGTAGCAGTTTCCAAAGAAATCACCATGAAATTTAGTCTTGCATTATGTGCCACCCTTCCTGGTGTGGTAGCTACAGTTAAGACTGTGAATTGAAAGTGATTAATTAAGCTGTTCTCAGCATAGAATTAATTACCTTTAAATGTTGATGTCAATGAGTAATCAAAGTGTTAAAAGTTATCTTGAATATTAGCCCTGATTTTGACCTAAAATGGCTATATCTGGGATTGAGAAACAACATAGTTTGAGCTAAAAACAAAGTTACTCTAACTAAACATTCCATAACTCAACAGGATATTCATAACTTCCTTTTGTCAGAGCTGAACTATGGATTTGATTGGAGGACATTGTGTTTTCTGTTTGTTTTCCTACCTTAGTGGGGAACTCCAGGATGCACTTGGGGTCACAGACAAGAGTCTTCCTCCCTTCATCTATCGCATGCGACAGCTGGGTTATCCTCCAGGCTGGCTCAAGGAGGCTGAAATGGAGCATTCAGGACTTGCACTCTATGATGGGAAAGGTGAGGAGTGTGCTGCTGCATCCCCACTTTTCCCCCTGCAGGCTGTTTACTGGCTGCACCTTATTCAGGAGACAAAAGACCTGGTTTGTAAATCTTCGTTTCCTTCATGGAAGAGTGAGAAAGTTATGAATGTTTTCTTTTTTAAAGTCATGTCAATACTCCCCTTTTATCTGTCTGTGAGGTGACAATGAAACAAGTTCTTAGTGATTGGGTTGTGTAGATGAAGTCAGAGTTAGATAACTGACTTACAATAAGAGCAAGACCACCAATAAAGAATGCATTTCTTGAAATGCAGCTTACCAAGTAATTCATCGGTTTACTACTAAGGACCAACATTTAAGCTGCATCTCAGGACAGCCCTGATGCTGAACTCTGAGGCTGGTAATTGCACATGAATACCATGCCATGATACCCAGTTATGTTGCTGAGGAAGCTTCATGTCTGTATCTGATAGATTTGGTCACTGTTACTGCTTTTGTGGGTTACAAAACCTTCTGTCAATTCCAAAAAACAAAACCTATGGATTTTTTTTCAGCAACGTCCTTAATTAGCATCAATAATAATTATATTTCATCACAGATGATGGTGGAGCAGAAGATGGAGGATCTTGCCAACCAAAACGCACTACTTACGACGTCTCTAAGCTGATAAACTATCCAGGGTTTAATACATCCACTCCAAGGGGGATCCCAGATGTAAGTGGCTGTCCTCTGCCTTCTGGACAACATGCTGAGTACCACTTACTTCTTTTAGCCAAGTTTAACATTTTGTGTTCTGCTTCTGAAAATGTTCTTTCACCAAGCACTTAGTTGTAAGCATCTGGTTTGGGGCTGGGGACTGCTGAGGTGCCTGGTGTGGTGTGTTGAAGAGTAGTGGCTATGGAATGGTTAACCAGACAGTTTGTAAAGGTGGTGATTTTTAATTCTTATTCCTACTACCCAGTCATCAGTTGTCTGTGCTCCCTGGCCAGAGTACTTGGGTTTGCCAGAAGCTCCTACTAAAGGTCTGTTTGCTGTGATAGATGAGGCTTTTGGTGAGAACCTGAATTCATCTTGGCTTATTAATCTCTCAGTGTTCAGTTTTACTGTTCTGCTCATATCAACCATACCCAACACTCATTTTTTTTGCAGGAATGGCAGATGTTTGGTTCCATCCCCATGCAGCCATCTCAGCAGAAGGATGTCTTTGCTCACTACCTGTCTAATTTTCATGCGGTAAATATCTCAATATTCACAAGAAAAGTTGTCTTGTGGTTAGTGTAGCTAAGATGATTTCTTGTTTCCATCTTCTTTTTTTCTTTTGTACAAGGGGATAGACTTTCTTGTTGACAGTACCAAGTGTGACATGCTGATGCTGTTCTTTTCTCTCCTAACAAAGAGAGCTTCATGTTTCAAGTAAATTCCCTTATTTCAGTTAACAGGAGCAGATCCCAGTTGTGCAGTATTTTATAGAACTGTGAAAAGAATGTTGCTGCAAACTTTTACAGCTTAATGGTCTTAGTTCCAGACTTCCCCAAGTGAAAAATCTTTCTTGCCAGTCACAATTTACAGTAATGTTAATAGAATAACTTGAGAAAACACATGGTAGTCCTGTATCATTCCTGGGTCTTCTCCATTGTGACTCTAGCCAAGTGTTGCCTGCTGCAGAATGCAGATGTTCTGCTCTCAGTCCCACAGTGTAATCCTATATGGAATGAAACAGGAAATTCTAAGCCTGACAAGAAGAAATGTGAAATACTGAAGTTGTGATGGTCTCACAACATCTTGGTGTCCAGGTGGAAACTTGGTTTTAATCCTGTGTTAGGAATGCAGTCAGTCTTTTCTATCACTTAAACCTGAACAGCATTCCAGTTCTGTTCAGTTGCATTAAATCTCTCTAATTTCAATGTTCAATTTACACAAATGGTTGTATAGACTGGAAATTGCTTTGAATGTGTTCTTACAGCTGGAAATGTTAAATGTACAATTTAATACTATTTTCCTTTGTTTTTCCTGGATAATTTCCAGCCAAATCCAAAATCTAGCAATAAAAGAGCTGCATCTCAGTCAAGGTCTCATCATTCCAAACGACTAAAAGAAGACAATTTGGAGGTACCAGCAGCTGACATGGACATAGATTCTGGTATAGTTATTCTGCAGGTTTTTTTCTACTTTGAATTCTTATTTTCAAAATAACTTGCTCTGAATTGAAACATCTGTGTTCACAGAGAGAAACCAGTGTGTTAGTATTGATTATGGTGCTAATGAATGTAACTGCTAACACAGTCTGGCAGTGCCCTACTGTAGCTGCATTCCCAGCATTCCCAGTTGCTGTAGATATCCTGCCTTCCAGTACCAAGCAGGAGGTTTCAGGTGTACTCAGAATAACTGGAATGTTATGTTACTAATCAGATCTCTGGACTTCAGATGTAGCTGAAGAAACTTCTGTTACAAAGACCTCCAGATTCTTCAATATTTAGATGAAATAGCGTAGAAAGCCACAAGCTCACAACTGTTTAATTAACTTGTTTAATTAAAATTAGTCAAATTCACAGGAGGGACTTAGTGTAGTTTAGATGTTCCAATGGCTGGAGGAACCTCTGGCTTTTTGGATTTCCTATGAAGAAATCCTTCAGTGTGTCTCAGTGTGGAATAAGTTCATTCTCAATACCTTCAAGAGCATTTGTTACTGGTTTTTTTTTTCCTGGAGAGACTAGCAGAGTTAAAATCCCCAGAACACAGTTTCAGTGGATAGTAAAACCTTCAAAAAACTTGTTCTTTGTTCAGCTGAAAACCAAGGATGAGAAAACGTAAGTCTGCTAGTAAATCAGAACTTTTGACACTTTGAATCTTGTCCTGGGCAGATGTCAGATTCTAAGAGATGTTTTTCCATCTGTTTCTAGATCTGGAAGCATCACAAAGATCTCGAACTCCAAACAGTTTCCAGTTCCAGCCTCCACTGCCCCCTGGACGTCCATCGACGTCGACTCCTCCCCCTTTACCACGAGGAACACCTCCCCAGAACCTCACACCCCCTCAACCTTCAACAACTACCCACCGTCCTCTTTCCAAGACCACTCCAGCCTTCAATTCTTCTGGAGATGCTTCTCAGAGAAAGCCAGCAGACCCAGTTATGTACGAGGATACCCTGAGCCTGGAGGAGCTGGAGGAGCAGCAGCGACTGATCTGGGCAGCGCTGGCTCAGACAGAAAACACCAACAGTGATCCTGATGTTCCCGTGGATACCCCTGGAACTGGAAGTTCTGTCACTTCATCACCATCTAGGAACGAAGTAGATCTTGTTGCAGAGGTAAAACCATCTGCTAAAGTGGAAATGGAGGGTTCTGGCATCGATGAACAGATAGCAGAAAATGCCCATCCTCCACCTAGTCCTGATCCAGCAGATAGTTTACTTCTCCTAGAGGAAAATCCTGATCCTGCAGGTGCTGAAGGCTTGCTGGGTAACACCACTTCTGCTCCCAACCCCGAGGTGAACAATGAGAACACAGCTGGCAGGGAAGTGATGGCAAACACTGAATCATCTACCAAAAACTGCAGCTTTGTGCCTGACATGAGCAAGTTTGCAGAAGGCATCACACCCTTTGAGTTTGAAAACATGGCAGAATCCACGGGGGTTTATCTACGAATAAGAAGCGTCTTAAAAAATTCCCCAAGAAACCAACAAAAGAAAAAGACTTCATCTTAATTGAGCTTCCTGTGATTCATTACATCCAAATCCCTCCTTCCTTGTCTCTCCTCCTCCAGTTTGACAAACTTGGGATACACCTTCCGCGTCCTTCTGTGGGAAAGGGAAGATCCTGACAAGTACAGATCTGCCCCGTTCTTCCTTGGGACTCAAGTCAGTGCAGAGCTTCCATGTTGACCAGGCCCACCAACGTGGCATGAAAACACAAGAATTTTCCCAGGTTGCTTCCTTCCACTAAGGAAAAACATAACTGTTGGATTTCTTAAGAGGATTTACTTGCCAATACACAAAACTCTCTTAAGAGGAATTTGTGTTTTGCTGTTCATTATTTTGGCTAAGGTTTATATTGTCCTTGAGTTCCAGTTGGATTGGTGAATTTTTTTAATACCTGTCCTTTGTACAATAATCTAGACTTTATAATTTTTGCTAATTATCCTGTAGATAAGTTTAATATATTCAGAATGTTTTTAAAAGAAAGGTCTAATGTTAAAATGTCCCACGTAAAAATCCTGGCAATTGGATGAAAATAATCAGGGATTACCAGCATTATCTTCACCATTTCAGATATTTTTATAAATTATTTATGTGGGTCGGTTTTAATTACCACTGTATCTTTTGTAACTTCACCCTTCATGTAAACTTGCTGTACATACCTGTTGGTTGTTGGGTACAGAGGTTTAATAAATGAGCTTTTATAGAAAGTTTTGGGTTTGTTTTTTTTTTTAATTGGAATCCTAAGCCATCAAACTGCTGATTTTTTTTTTTAATTAGCTGCTGAACATAAGTAGAAAAACAGCCTGATTCAAATGTGGATGAATAACATCTTTTTGGGAAGGGTCACCCACTACTTGGTTCAGATTTTCATCATCAAGAAACTGCTGAAAATTATTCTAGCTATTTAAACAGAACTTTGCCATACTGTGCAGCTGTCAGAATATGAAGAGTTAGTTGCCCTTGAGAGCTTAAAATTCTATTGATGAATTGTTGTAATGCTTTTTCCTTTCTTTTCATTGTCTTCAGAGGCATCTGCAGGTGGAATGACTGTGCGTTGTGTGCAGTGCCAGCAGAGGGAGTACTGGGTTGTCTTGACAGGATTCCTAGGAGCTGGTAATGTGTTTGTCCTTCTATAAATGCAGGGAAAAAGTCTTCCTAGCCAAGGGAGCTGTGTAGAAAACCAGAGTATTTCCAACTACCTGAGAAAGGGCTTGTGAAGGGTGGATGAAAAAGGTGGTTTTGATAAGATCAGTGACTGAACTTACTCTAAAATTCTCATCTTTGCAGATTTCCTAGAGACAATATATGATGAGATCACACTCTTAAGAGAACCTCAGGATTTGTGTAGTTAAAGCTTTATATTTATTTACCCTCCCACCTTTTTTTTTTTCCCCTAAACTTTACAGGAAAGGAAAACCAAAGTATCTTTATGTGTGACCTGCTTATCTTTTGAGAGGCTGAAAAACCTTTTTGCAGCATACACCAGTTCAGCTTATCTTGTTGCACCTGGTAAGCAGTGGTCAAGGGAAATGCTCGTTGTATGTGCTAAAATGAAAACCTGCTGGCTTTTTTGTTTGTGAACTGTTTTTTTGTTTGGTTGGGTTGGGTTGTTTTGTTCTGGTTTGTTTTTTTGTTTTGTGGTTTTTGGTTAATTGGTTTATTTTTGGTTGGTTGGGTTGGATTTCTTTGTATTTTATAGCAGGATTAGTTTTACTTTCTGTAACAGGAATGGATAATGAAATAATATGGTACTTCCAGTTTCTCCATGCTCTGTGAAGCCACCCCTGTTGGGAAGCACTCAGAGAGAGACCTTGTACTTTATCCCTCCTCCTCCTCCTGGGAGTTCCAAGCAAGTAATGTCATCTTACACAAGCTGCTGCCTGCTGCTCCAGTCACGTGTGGTGCAGGGCATGAGGTAATGATTTCAACACACCTTTTGGGTGTGTTCATGTGCTCATATTTTAAACATGCAGCTCTCTCTCCACACTTTGGAAGATCTGTTTTGGGTTTTTTTTTTATAGCTTTCATGAAATGCTGCTGCTTTAGTAGATACTGCAGCCTAAATTAGAGCACTTGTGTGCTTCTGCCTTGCTTATAGAAGCTGCAAGATGAAAGTCATCTGCATATTCTTAGTACCCTTTAGTGCTCTGTAGGTTCACAATAAATTAATAAGAAAATCACCCTTTCACTAATTGGTCAGAATGGAGAAATCTTCATTTTTTTTCATATTCCCTGATTTGTCATTAAAGAACTGTTACCTTCATTGCTTCCAAGATTTATACTGAAGGAATAAGAAATCTTCTTCCTTTTTTTTTTTTTTTTTCTTATTCTATCCATCTTAAACATCTGTAGCTAGTTAATTTCCAGTCTGAGGCTGCCATAATCTAACCCCTTTTTTACTAATGGTCTGTATAAACCATATATTAAACCAGAAAACTCATCCCTTGTTAGCCTAAAAATGTTTTTCCTTGCTTGGTAAAGCAAAACATAGCTGGGAATAGAATAATTTCAATTGTCATTCTTTTGCTTTCCAAAAGTTAAACAAAAATAAGATTTTTGAATGCATACATTTTGATCTCAGAAGAGCAGAGGACCTGTTGCAGGGATTGAATAATTTTTTAACTTGTAATTAATGGGAAGTAAGGGTAATCCTACAAAATATTGGGTACTTGGAGGTATCTTTTAAGCTGCTCTTTTAACTTGTCCCTTCTATGGAGGTGGTGCCCACTATGGACAATGCTCTGAAAAGATTGAGCACAACCAGTAAGCAAAACTGCTGTAAGACATGGAGTTAACTAGGGATGGGGAGTAATCCCTTGCTGTTTCCTGTGCTGAGGAATGAATTCATTTTGATTTCTTAGCTGTTTATCTATCTACACTGTTCCTGTCAAGTGCCATATAGTGTTGCTGCACTGAAATGCCTGTAATTATGGATTTTTTTCAATCTGCCAGGTGTAACTACTCCAGTGGCTTCTTGTACAGTGAAAATTGCAATCAGATCACACTGCAGGGTCTGAGAAGAAGCTGAATAGCAAAGTATTTCTGGTACTTTTATGCCATGTTCCCATGGTGATGGGTGTGGCATAATAACCTAGATTAGAGTTTACTAAGAGGAATGAGTAATGACATTTGTGACAAGGTGGGTACAGGGTGAGCAGGCGTCGCTCGGATTTTCCCACAGATTCCTGTTGGCATGGCACTTGTGTTTGTTTACAGCATCTGGAACAGCTCAAGGGAGTTAAAAATGCTTTTGCCCATCTCAAAATACCTCATCTGTGCAAAATATTCAGGGTATCAGTCATGTGGCTGGTTGGCTTTTAAAAAGCTGTTACCTTAAAGGTTTATAACCTCGCTCGAAGTGTTTAAAACATGAAAAAATAAAGGTCTGAGTTTTCTAGAAAGATACCTTTTTTTACTGAAACTCTAAGGCAGGATAGCTGAGAACAAGTAAAATGAAGAGGAGGAAAAAGCTCCAATGTAATTAAAGTGTTTCCAGTGCCTGGGTAGTTGCCATGGAACTCTGTAGTAGCTGGATGTTGTGACATGACTGTACTGCCTGTGGTAAGTCAAACACCACAGCAGATTGATGCTGCTCCTAAGAACACCTTGCAGAGTCATGCTTACATTGTTTTGGGGGTGGGAGGGGATGAGTCTGTGGTAGGAACTGGTTGAGATCCTGAGAGAAGTTTATAAACAGGATGGATTTAATCACATGGTAATTGATGTGTGACAGCCGGACGCTTCCTAAACTTTAACTACAAGCAACAAAAATTTGACACCAGGTTTTTACAACATATATTTAGCTGAATAAAAATTGCTTTACCCTTTCTTTAGAACTCAGCAATCTCAACAGGAGCAAAAGAAACCCTCATGCTTTGCTTCTCTGCAGGTGAGAATTCAGCTTTGGTTGGTATTTACATAGGCAATAGAATGATTTGCATAGTCCATCTCTTTAGTAGACTATGGTTTCTCAGCTGTGCAATGAAACATCAAGAACATTATTGCTGAATTAAGTACCTTGTTTAAACAAGCATGCAGAAAGAACTCTTGTAAATCCTGGTTAAATACTATTTTCCATGGTTTTATCTACATTGAGTAGAACAAATAATGAGAAATCAGATGAAAGCTGCTTTTCTGTAGTACTCCATCAAAGAGCAGGAACTTGCAGGGCTTTTTTCTTGTGCTCTACCAGCTCTGCGGTAGATTTTTAATTTGAAACTATTGCAGAGATAATAATTAAGGGTAGAAGGGCAGTTTTTCATTTAGCATAATCTATCACTCAAAGACTGCCAGTTTTAGTGGCAGAAATTGAAAGCCAAAATAATAAAGAGAAAGCATGAGGCTTCAGGACACAAAATCTCCTTAGGATCAGTGTGGCTGTAAATAGATGAGCAAAATGTACCACTGGGGTTAAAAGGGGAGGGGGAATCCTCCAAAAATGGTTACAGAAAAGAATTGTGTGGATTTCTGGGCTGGGATTTTGGAAGCAGCACTTTTATGATTTAAAAAAAACCCAAACAAACAAGTTTGTTGTTGTTTTTTCCTGAGGCAGGTGTGACCATCTGCTCTGTACAGGAATTGCCAATGTACATACTGAAGTGATCACTTAGAGGGGAAAAAAAGATCCTCTACTCAAAATCTTTGTACTTTTGTAGATATCTCCCCCTGAATGTAAAAATGAGTCTCTGAAGTCCCTTAAATGCAGTTCTGAAAGAACATTTTAGCCATTCTGAAAGGAATATTGGGATCCTTCACAATCTGTAAAGGGCAGAAACAATTTCAACCAGTCTTCCCACATTATTGAAGAGAACAATTTTCATTCTAAAGCAAGCCTTATATACTTGTGGCCAGGATGCCAGTAGTTATGTCAGCATCCTGAATTTCCCCAGAGCATCCAGCAATTCCTGTTTTTATAGAGTTATTAAAATGTCTGTATATTATGTGTTGACTGATCTGATGGTGAAGCTCAGAAGAGAGAGAGCCACAAGGACTGGAATCAGAGATGTTCTGACTTTCAAGCATATTTAGTCCTTGATAGGAACAGGATTTAGAGTACCAGCATCTTTTTTCCTTCTTTTTTTTTTTTTTTTTTTGGTAGTGATTGCTACAAATTGAGTGTGAACACACCAGCTGTTACCACATGATCAGCCTGCATGATCTCCAGCTAAGTGCACACTGGCACACTGAAGCTAAGCCAACCATTTCTAATTGGGATGACCTTAAGTTACAGTTCTAAAGCTACTTTTCCAAGGTGAAGCCTGAAACTGGTTGAATGATGGGTAAGTAACTCCCTTGTTTCCTACAGGATTACTTTGATCTTGAAGCTGTGGTGCTGTTCACTAAGAAATTCCATGAAAGAACAAAGTCCCATTTTTTGATCTAAGTGACATTATTTTCAATTCTTGCTTTAGTAACAGGATCTTTTTCACTTAGTGAAGAAAACTTCTCATTGGAGCTGCATTCCATCTGTTCCTTGACCACTGTTACTTACTGCCTGTGCTTTTATTGCAGGCTCTTCCTTTCCATCTCCAGTAGGAACCTGCTGTGCTCTCTACCAGATACATGACTGCTTAGGATAACTTTGTGTTGTGGAAATCTTCCTACATAGTAACAAATTAACTTTTGAGACAAAAGAAATCAAGCTGATGAAGAGAAAAAATAGGGAAAGCAGTACAGTTAGAGGGAAACACACTTTATTTTGGCATCACATCACTGCAGCTCTTACATCTATACTAGAAACAAGCACCAAGGTTCCCAGCTGGAGCTCTCGAGCCAGCAGATGTTTTGGGCAAGTGTTCTGTAAAGTTTTCTAGTTTTTCACATTAGTTGTAATTCTTACAGCAAGAAAGGGACCTTACAGCAAGAAAGGGACCTTACAGCCTCAATAACTAGGGGCTGTAGGGTCCCTTTTTTGCTTTAAGCAATTACTTGCTGGCTCCCTGCTCCTAAACAATCTAATATTTAAATCCTAAAGTCCTTATTCAGCCAAACTTTCATGGAATTCTGCAGGGAGAAAGAAAGGTGGCTGTAGATGGATTCCATATCTGTTGCAACATCTACTGGCCATGGTAAGAGATTCTATTTAACGTTTAGGAATTGAAATTCTAACTAACATTGCTAATTGCTGATCTAGTTGAAAGCTATTATCCGGAGGACTGCGTCACACCATTTTGTGCTTTACCATGGTGGATTAATGCCAAAGAATGAAGCCAAAATGAAACACAAATTGCAATCAGTCTCCAGCCAGGGAACTGCTTTCTCATCACCCTTTTGTTCGAATGGCATCATGCAGAAACTAAATGATCTATGAGACTGCAAACCAAGGTTTGCTTTGTGATGAATTCAGCGGTTATGGGCCACTGCTGCCTAGGCTCTGCTGCCTATTTAGAAGAGGTAAAGAAGCAGAGCTGGGTGATTCAGCCTTGAAAACGGGTATTAAATGGTTGATGAGGATGTCGAAGCTGCTGCTACAGCTGTTTAAACTTTAGGAACTGCATAATGCCAGCTTCCAATGCGGTGCTTCGCCAACACAATGAGAATTAAAATATTCAGTACTTTAGAGAGAAGGAATGATAAATCGCTGTCCATCAGGACAAAAGGAAAATGGAGAAAAGAAGCAGGCACTAAAGTTACCCATCCGTTAAGAGCTCTGAGCTTCGTACCTCCCTGTCTCCCCCTCCCATTCCCACCCTCCTGCTGCCGCAGCGCCTTCCCCAAGGTGCTCGGGCCCCCTCTCCCACCCACCGCATCCACCCGAGCCCAGCCCGCGCTCCGCCGGCTCCTCGCCCCTTGCCGGGCCGGGCGGCTTCCCCCGGAGCCTGCCCTCCGCACCGGCCGGGCTGGGCTGAGCCGCTCCTTCCCCTTCTCCCCGGGCACCCCTCGGGGCGAACAAAGCGGGGCGGGCCGGGAGGCGGCGGGGGGGAGACAAAGGGAGAAGGAGGCGAAGGGAGAAGGCGGCAGGGGAGCGGCAGCGAGGCCGGGGCGCGCAGGGAGGCGCGGTTCCCGCTGCTGCAGTCTCCGCCTCGCGGTGCCGCGGGTCCGACCGGCCGCAGACGTTGCCTGCCCGCCCCGCCCCCTGCGAGCCGGGGAGGCGCCGCTGCCGCTGCAGAAGGGGAGGAGGAGGCGGTGGCAGCGGCAGGAGCTGCGGCCGGCGCTGGCGGCGGCCGGGGAAGGCGGCGGCGTGGAGCCGAAGGCGGCAACGGTGAGGCCGCTTTGGGGGGGAACGAGCGCTGGCGGTGCCGCCGGGCTGGCGATGGCGTCGCCTGAGGGCGGGCGGGAACCGCCGGCCGCCTCCCGCCTTGGGGCCTCCGCTTCCCGTCCGGGCGCCTTGGCGGGTGCCGCGCTGTGCCCCGCGCTCGGGCCCGCGGCGGAGGCGGCGCTGCCGGCGGTGAGCCTGGGAGGGGACGGTGGGGAGGGGGGGGGCGGAGGTGGCCGGACGGCGCTGGGGGACCTAGAGCCGAAGGGACCCCGTGTGGGGTGGCGGGACCCTGGGAAGGGTCCTGAACGGGGAGCGGGGCGATGCTGCGTTGAGAAGGGCGAGGCCCCCGGAGCCGGGGCGGGCGTTCACCCCCGCGGGGAGCCGGGAGCCTCCGCCACACGTGCCTGCCCTTCCCCGCCGGCCTGCCAGGGCCGCGGTGACAGCAGCCGGTTTGGCCGGTTCCCGAGCCGTGTGCTCGGGCTCGCCGGGTTCACTCCGCTTCACTCAGCCCGGCTTCCCTGCCGCCGCTGTGGCCGCGCTTGGACGGGGCCGGTTCCGAGCCGTGCTCTGGGCAGCTCAGGTGGGCCGGGGGGTTTTCTCCGCTGGCTCGTCTCTTACTTCGCAGAGCCTTGGGTGGGCGGCTTCGTGGTTCTCGACGTGGGACACGAGGGTTTTGAATTCACTCTCTGGCCGAGGAGCGGTAGCGCTGCGCTTAGTTCTCGGTGCCTTCAGAGCGTGATGCTGCTGGAAGGGGCCTTACCGCCAGTCACGCTGAATGCTGACGGCAGTTCCAGACACTCAGATGCCGATGTGTTACCGATTAATAGCCTGGCTTATCATTTACCTTGGTTTCTTTTTGATTTGATGTCTGCCGGTGTCGTTTGTAAAGCCTCTGGTTCGCAGGTGAGCTGCTCTTGTATCTCCCCAGGTAGCTCAGCCAGAGTTTGTGGCTATCCTTAGACCTGAGGGATCCCCAGGCAAAGGCTTTGCTCTGGGCCCTGCTTCTTTTCCACTATCTCCCCAGTGCTGCTACCTGAGGCAGTGTTCTCTGCTCTGTGCAGCAGCTGCCATGGGCCACAAGGTAATTGTTGCTGTTGCTCCCATGTTAATGCAGCTCCTGCTGCATTGAAATCAGGAGGTACCTTTCCCTTTCATTATAACCTCCTGGTGTATGTGTTTAAAATAAGTCAACACCACCAAAAAATCTCTTCCTAAACACAGCAAGGGGAAGAAAATTTAGTCTATATTCTTGGTTAAAACTAATGACTGTGAAATGAAGATTATTTTTTTTTTCCTCCCCACACCTTCCTCCAGTGTGCTGAATGGGTAGGGTTTTGTGGAAGCTCACAGGTTGCCTTCAGATCTTAGAGCAGAAAGATATTAAAACGTGCTATCTGTATTAATGTGTGGGAAGAAGGAAAAGGGAGAAAAAGAGGAAACGCCTCGATGTCTGCTGCTTTGTGAATGGTTTTATTTAAAGAACAGAAATACCCATCTAATCCAGAAACAGAATCTCAGAGACAGATTTTTCTGAAGTGTGTGTCTGTGTGCACCTGCTCCAGCGTGTAATAAAAGAGCAAATTAGATACTGCAGAGGAAAAGTAAATAACACCCCCCCAGCAGCATGTCAAAGGAATTTATAACTGTTCAGGTATAAAAATTCTTAATTTATATACTGGATGTGAAATAACCTAAAAGTGTGCAGGTGATGATTAGTTCTTGGTTTAAAATGATATTTTTTTGTGTGTATGTGTATTTATCATCTTCATTCCAGTCCTTCTGTGTGCCACAAGATTTTTCTCTCAGTGCTGAAGTGCACTAAAGCTTTGTGTGTATTGAAGGGTGAGGGATGTGGCTGAAGCAGAAAAGCTTGGAATGTGACCTCAAATGTCCCTACCTTTAGGGATCAAGAGGGAGATTTTATTTGGTAAAAAAAAATAGATTTTATATCATTTAGAGGGTTTGTTTTAGATTAAATTCTCAGCTTTCTGGTGAGGAGCAGAACACCAGCAGTCTGGTATCTGCACCAGAGATGGGCAGTAGGAGAACAACAACCTCTTTGCTCAAGTGATGCTGTAGGAAGGAGCAGTGCCTGGCCCTGCTGATTGCTGTGCCTTGCTCCAGCTCCTGTGGCTTTCCTGCCTGAGCTCTGTGTGTTCACCATCTTCTGAATGAGAATATCCAGGACAGCCTTTATTTACATAGCTTAGACAGATGGGCTAATTCCTTTAGCATTCTTCCTTTTATTCTTTTAGCCCCGTTAAAAGTTTTTCTTGGGAGTGACTGAGAATATTTCCAAAGAAGCAGAACGCTCCCTCTTGCCAATATCTTTTTTTTCTAAGCTGCTTTTCTTTCCCTCTCTAAACCACTGGGGTCAGATGTTAACTCTGTATGTTGAATGTGAGTTTTATAGTGTTTGAACGTGAGGCCCATGAATGAATGCAGCACTTGTTTCATCTCTTGGCATTCCTCAGAGGACTGCTGGCTCCTCTGAAAATCCTTATTGCACTGGCATGGTTAGAAGTGCCTCGGATGGATGGTGTTTTGTTATTTAATGAAAGGCAATTATATACTGCCTGAGCTGTCAGCTGCCCTCAGCTAGAGGCCAGTTTCTGCTGGAGCAACCCTTTCCTCCTGAGCAGCAGAACTGACCCCAGCTCTGCCAGCAGAGTGGTCCCTGGTGGTTTCAAGCATCTAAGGTGTCTGCTTGGCCAGGTGTCTGTCCTCAGTGCCTTTATCTTTGCAGAGTCATGTTGCCCTTGCATGACCTGTACTAGTGCAGGTGACCCTTAGAAATACCCCCCAAAGCTGGTGTCTGGCTCATGGCCTCTGGAAAGCTGGAAAGGGTTTAGGAAATTTATCTAAGAACAGACTGCACAAGTTTTCTGCCTTAGCACCCTCTGTGTTCCACCTGGAATGTCTCCTCAAGTGCTTGTACAAACTCAGAAGACTCCTGGGTGAATAGCATGCTTTAAATTATAAGACTTGTCTTCACTCTGCTGTTTTGAGGAGAAACAGCATTAAAAGCTGGGAAGTTTTCCTGATCTTTTTAATCTTACTACCTATATTTTTCACTTCTTTGGAGGGGTAAAGAGAAAATCATGGTATTGGGTAGTTAGCTTATCTGAGCCTCTCATTCTGCTTCTCTGCTTGACAGTGGCATCCACTCAATCACAGTAATAATTATCTGAGTTCTGTGTTTGTACTTCTGTGTTGTTCTCTGCCAGCCGGGTAGCAGTCATGGTGCTAATTTAAAAGGCTAAGAACACGGAGAGCTAAAAACAGAGTGCTGACTGGAGGTTTTCAAAGAGTGCTAAACAGTTGCAGTTTCACCCAAGTCTATCAAAATTAACTTCTTGCCATGAAAAGCAGCATTTTTCTTTCAGCTGCTTTAGTTGTAGTTGTGCTGGGGAGAAATCCCGTGTCTTTGCTTATGTGCCTTTGCTTCTGAGGCTGGCAGGAGGTGATGTTTTCCTGCTCAAGCTTTCATTTAAACTTTAAATCCTCAATAACTTCAACTAGATCCTCTAGTATTCCAGAATCACAACTGTCATTGTGGACTGAGTGCACTTACTGAGCTGGTTGGAGCTCATTTTCACCAGAAGTCAGTGTGAACAGTCAAACAACTGTCTCTTCTTGTTAAAAAAACCAGAGTTTAGAGGCAAGGCAAGAATTTCCTTGGGGAAAAAAAAATAAAAAAGAAAAGTAGTAAGTATTGATAGCAGGCTTACCAGAAAAGGGCTCAGTTATTTACTTCTTGAGGTGAAAACTTTTCTCTGCTTCTCAGTCCTTGACTCATTCTGTGGAGAATGATGTGTGCTCAGGAGGATCATGTGCTTTCTGATCTTTTAATAGACTATAGCAGTGACATTTTTATAATGCATGTGTGCAGCAGCAACTTGAGGTGTTAGAATTTGCAGTGTATTTTCTGCAACTTTTTTTTTTTTCTGAAGCTTTTTAACAGTTACCAGCTCTTATTAATTAAGGTGGGATTTGTTAAAAAACGACCAGATTCTTTAGAAATAGCAACGTAGCTTGAGAAAAAAAATACTCAGAATATTGCTAGCCCAAAATCCCAGTCACAGAAACCCTCTCTTAGTCACTAGTCTCATTCTTAGTGTTTCAATGGTATTTTTTTTCTAGGGAGAATCTCAAGGCATTTAGGAATCTGAACGAGCATTGTGAATTAGGGAATGACAAGAGGACTTCAAATGTCCCTGCTGCAGAATGAAAATCCATAAGCAGAGCAGAAGCTGTGATGATCTTTCTCAGGGCCTTGCTGTAATATCCAGCTGATGGTTTGAGGTTCTCAGCCTCTCCCTCTTTGTGATCTGACTGTTCCTGTTTTGTACAGCCTGGCTGCTGGAAGAACTGATGTTGTAGGAGCTGGATTGAGCTCCAGATCAGCCACGTCCCTCACGAGGGGCAGCACCATGGGGTGTTTGGATCAGTTCCCCAGCACCAAATTCTCTTCTTCCTCTCATCCCTCTAAGTCTCCACGAGAGCAGGAGTGTCTTCTGGGCTCTTGAGGAAACTGAGCTCCACTCTTTGAAGTTGGAGAAAGCCAGGAGCTATTTCTGGGGCTGTCCTTATCCTGTGGTGTGATGGTGCTGATAGTGGGCTGGGTGATGACAAGGCAGAGTGTTTGTGTGACCCTGCTGGGGCTGTTCAGAGTATCCTCTGGGTGCCTTTCCCTCACCAAACACACTGGTTCTTTCAGACAGAGCAGTATTTATCTCAACAAATTCCCCCCTGCCATCGAGTTCTGAAAGAGATTCAAGGATCTCTGCTGGTGATTGTGGGGATGTGATCCAGTTTCAGATGTGATCCAGTTTCATCTGTCAGCTGCTCTTTGTTTTGGGGTCTGTTGATCAGATCAGAGGAGCTGTGTCATACCAGTGGGCAAACTTCCCAACTCACTACAAGCTTTTTGGGTTTGGATTTTGATGGTGGAAAAAAGGGAACTGGTATTTTGGGTTAGACTGAAGTCCTCCTGAAACCTGCACACCACAGTATTTCCTGGAGTGATCTTGAAGGCACTTCAGGAGGATTGCTTTCAGTCCTGTAGTTTAATAGGTTTAATTCAAATAAACAGACACATTTACATTAGGAGCACAGTAGAAGAAACTGAGGCTTTGTGACTCTCCTAGGATATTTCCCTTTGTGAAGGGTCTGCCTCTCTAGAATTTGTGTGATGCTTTCATTTGAGTGGGCTGGGATGAGCTGCAGTCCTAAGAGTATAAACTAGGGGACATTATTGCTTATTATTCAGTTACTTCCTACACCAGTATTTGCAAACCACAGAGCTGAGAGAAAGTTATTAATTCCTTTATTTTTTTTTTTCCACCAGATCAGCTGAGTTTTAAATGCTGAATTCTTTCCCTTTAAAAGTGAGATCAAAACACTGGTTTGCTAGGCACCTACCAGCCTGTGTATTTTGATCCTGGCAGCAAGCAGAGCATCTAGGAAGCCAAACAGATAGGATGTGATGGCACTTGGTGTGGTAAACACTGAATTAAATGATGCATATTGTTTTGGTGTCATTTTTGGTGAGTTACCTGAAGGGTATATTCAAATCATCATATCACTGGAATAATTGACATCAAAATCAGCAGTTTCTGGGACACAAAATAAAACTGAAGTCATGGTTTTAAATGCTCCCTTTCTTCTAATTGCCATGTGTTGAATGGGTAATAACCTGTGAACTCAAATGCCAACCCTTAGTCTGTTGAAAAATTCCTATTTTCTGCATAAATTCTTCACTAAATTCTAATTCTTCTGAACCTAACTGATATCTGAAGATGCCTCTGTAATCCCACAGCCTCTAATGACTGAACAGTGCAGTGCCATTCTTGAGCAGCATTCAGATAATCAATTTGCTTTAGCAGGGGCTGCTGCAGAAGCTGTTACATCAGTACCATAATAATTTGCTGTTTGTGACCTGCTTTGTTAACAAATGCCTACAGTGCTTTCTGGCTTGCTTCAGCCTGAACTTGCTACTCATTCAATAAATGCTTTGGAGCTGACAAAACGTGCTGGATTTGCACTAAGTCATGAGCAGGAGGTTCAGAGAGCAGCTCAGTAATTGCCTTTGGTGCCCAAATGCAAAGAGACCTTGATGGGAAATCGTAGCTCAAAAAAAAAAAAGCTGTTGTGCTTAAGTAGCCAGTGGTGAGGAATACAAAGTGTGCTGCACGTTTCCAAGGGAAGTTCCAAGAAGCTAAGGCATGAAGGTTTCCAAATCCATCTTTTTTTTTTTTTTGGTTTAATTCCTTGGAGTTGTGAGTGAGCTGAGCTGCAGCTTCGCCTGCCCTGCAGTGGGAGTTGTGCCTTGGAAGGATTTCACTGCAGATGTGATCTCCACAACCTGGAGAGACAAGTCTTTTTGCTTGCCCAGTGTGGAATAGCTGCAGGATATTCCCCAGAATGCAGCAGAGGAGGCATCAGGATGAGGGAGAGTTTCTTGTGGCAGGGTGCAGCTCCTCTCTCACACTCTGCAGGTGCTGGTGGTGTCATTTCCACACCATGAGACATCTGGCTGTGTGGTACCTGGCACTGGAGGACTCTACTTGTGTCCTCCTTGCAACCCAAACCAATAGGAATTGCTGTTTGGGGATGGGGGGGGGATGAGGCTGTTTGCTCTCTGCAGTTTATCCCTCTGCTGTGCCCACCTCACCTGGGGTTGTTTTGGGAGGGTCTTGCTGGGTATGGCCCAGTGTGGTCAGGCTGTGGAGCTGCTGTGGATGAATTAAGCTCATTCCCATCTGAACCATCCAGAAGCTCAGCTCTGTCATCTGGCCCCTTCTTGTACAAAGAGAAATTATCTTCAAGATGTATCAAGAAGCAAATAGCAGTGCAATACAAAGGCATTTATTCTGGTCAGAGTTGAAATATGACTGTATTTTTAACTGGAGACTGCAAATACCACTTGTGGATCTGTAATAAGAGTTAGATCTGAATCATACAGAAGATTGCAATACTGCTACTATTACTACTACTACTAATTTTCAGGGCTGTAAGCATTTCTAAGTCTGAATGGTCTCAGAGTAACTCATGGACCAGAGGAGAAAATTTTCCAGGTTGAAAATTCCAAGTTACTTTCTCTAAACCATTGTCAGGATATTTGAGGAATGATTCATGAGCTTCTGAAAGCCTGGCAATAGTGATGTGAACATCAAGAGATTTGAAGAAATGCTGCTCAGGCTGCTATTTCAAACTGAGTGCTTCATCTGGCTTCATTTTTCTCTCAGCAAAGTGAAGTTACTGGATTGTGGTGGTCTTTGAAATGTATTTTCCACATCACGTCTGTAGAAGGGATTTTCTGGTTTATTTTGATCATTTTTTTTTTCATGGTACAGTCAGAATTTCTTTTCTAGCCACCTGCAAGTCAAGCCTCAGGGATTGCAAGTGATCTTTTCTAGTCACAGACCCTGGGGAGATGTTCAGCTCTTACCTGTTCCACACAACATTTCAGGATATTTACTCTGTTGATCTGAATATTGGTATGAATTTTGCAAATCACTGCTGTGCTTGGCACAACTAATGAGTTCAAGTGGTCTCCTTGCTGAGCTTAGAAATGTGCTGGCATTGAAAGGCATTTTCCAACAGCAAAATAGGCTCTTGTATAAGACATACTCATGTATTTCCCAGTCATGACACAAGTGTAAAGCTTGTGTTTCAAATCTCTTTGATGCTCAGTTATGATATTGGTAGAACTCGTGGCTCACTGCACACTGAAGTATATTTTGCATATTACAATCTATATTATATTTTATATAATAAAAATAAACTTTATAATATAAGTTATAAAAAGATAATTTAAATTAAAATTATATTTGATATGTTATCAGAGTCTTTCTGGGCATTTCCTTAGCTTCCTGATGGGATCTTTGGAGAAACTCCCAAGTTAATCTTCTTGCCTGTTGGTTATAAAGATTCTTTTTTTCAGGAGAGCTGAGACAGATTGAGGGAAGGAAGGAGAACCTAGAAGAGCCAAGTAGCTCTCTGCTCTCACTGTCAGAACTGAAATGAGGTAATGGACATCTGGAGCCTGTTAGGAAATGCTGGAGTGCATAAGGCTGGAAATCACTTGATGCAAATTTATGTGATTTCAGTGTTTGATGGATTCTATTTTTTTCAGATTCAATTAGGAAATGATCTTCTGAAGGACCTGTCTCTTTCTTAGACCAAAAGTTGCATTTTCCCTGGTGCACCAGGCAGTAGTTACCAAAATGCATTGCTTGTATTTTAGCAGTTTTTTGGAATTAAGCTCCAATTTTAGTATCTCTGAAACCAAGGCACAAGGATTTGTGTTATTTCTGGCCTCACTGAAGGCCTGTATGTTGAGAAAAGCAAATGACACAGCAAATATGTAACCCATGACTGTGGAGAGCAAGATTAAAATGTGAATGAGTACCCTGGGCCAAGACATGCAACATTAGAACACTCTAACTTACTGTTCAGCAGAGGTTTGGTAAACATCTCTTCATAAATAATGATTTGAAACTGGCAAAATAGCATTTTGGAGGTGATCAGTCAGTGTTTTATTTATTTTTAATATACCTATCCTTGCTCAATATAGAGAGTTACTGCTTATGTGGTGCTGGAATGCTCTTGGGGCAAAAAAGTGAGGGGGTTTATTGCAGAGAATGGGAAAACACTGGCACAGATTCCTGAGATTAGGAAGCAGTCTTTCTTTTGCCCCAGATTACATAAAATTTCCATAAATGTTGTTTTTTGGCCCTGGCAGAGAAGACTGAACTGGGAAGAACTGACCCTGCAACAATGATGATGATAAAATGTGAAAAGCTTTTTAAAGTACTATATTCTTGCAGACTTGTTGGAAAATGCCTCCAGTTTGGCACAGCAGATACTGAAATGGCAGAAGACATTTTCATTTTGGTATTTACATTCACCAAGCAACGTGCCTGATACTTTTAATTGATTTCTTATTTTCCCTCCACAGTGAATTGATTTTTAGGAGCAGTGGTGTGCTGGCTGTGAATAATACATGAATAATACACACTGGTAGGTAGAAGATGTGGTTGGCTTGGCTGTGCAGTCTTCATGTAGCACTGCAGTCTCTCCTTCATGGGCTTTGCTTTAAACATCCTGTGCTCCCAGTACACCTAGCTGGGCACTGCCAGCTTTGGGATGTCTGCAACTGGTCTGCTCTCTGCCTGGGCTCAGGTACCAACTGGTGCTGAAATGCTGAGTAAGTGGCAGGACTGAGATCTCCCTCCAGTCCTTGTTTGTCATGTTCTGAGCAAACACTTGAGCAAACTGTCTGTTGCTACATGCCCACGTTTCCTTTTGTGTTCTTCCTTTTCCTCAGGTGATTGTTTAGATGTGTTGGTTGGTTTTATTTTCAAGTGGGCATAGCTGTTCTGTCAGTGCTTTTTATAGGAAATATCCAAGAGCAGTTGAAGCTTCTGAAGGTGGTGAGGGGAGCAGTCACCTTACAGCTTGCCTTTGAATTCACACTATAGAAACTAATATATAGGTTTTGCATTGGAGCCAAAAGAGCCTTTCTGAGGGTGTTGCAGTCAGAAGGAAGATGCCTTTTGTGACAAAACCCTCATGACACAGTTCCCTGCAAAGCTCAGAGCTGCCTTCCAAGTCAGAGCAGGGCTCTATCCTAGCAACCTAGGGAAGAGTCCCTCCTCCTCCTCCTCCTCCTTCCAGAGGAGCAGAGCTGGGGCACTGTGCTGGGGACTGTGAGCCACTGCAGCTTGTGATCTGCCAGGCAGCTGAGGTGGAGGTTCACTTTCAGTTGTCCTTGGCTAACTCTGGATCCCCATTTAAGTTTCCTTGATCCTTTGAACCTGAAATTCCTGGTCCTCTTGGTCTCTTCCCTTCAGCCTCAAAGTTGTTTTGCTGGGGTATTGCAACACTTGTGACTGCAAACAGTGGGGTGAGCACAAGAGTTAAATCAATGGGTAGTGTTAGTAATGCTGCTGAGGGCTTTGTTTGCCTTTCTTCAAACAGCCTTTTAGTTTAAAGCTGAAGATGAATAGAGCAGCACTCAGTGAAGTGAGGTATTTTGATCTTTTAGGCTCAGACGTGGTGTCTTTTAATAGGAAATGGCCCTCAAAAGGTGAGGCTTTGGAAAAGCTGTCCTGGGAAATGCTTCTGATTAATAAAAGTACCTTTCATCATGTATTTCATATACAGACTATGTGTATATCTAGAAAATCCTGCAGGAGTTAAAAGAATTTTTTCTTTTCATGTCTCATTTTTATATACAGGTTTATTCCTGAGTTGGAAAAACTAGACTAATTTATCCATGTTTGGAAAAAGATAGTTGCTAGGGACGAAGAGAATTACCACTGGCACTGCAAAAAAAAAGATGAGTATGTTAAAACCAAGTGGACTTAAGGCTCCTTCAAAGACCATCAAGCATGGGAGTACATTGCTGAAAACACCTGCACCCGTGGCAGCTGGTAAGGAATCTTCACATCTCACATCTTCACTTGTCCCTTCTTCATCTTGGAACACAAAGCACCTCAGAAAGTGTGAGCAAACACTATTTTGACTATTTACACCAAAGTATTTCTGATCTGAAAAACTGCTGTGTACAGCATGCAAAATACCTGATGTACTAATTGGATGTGCTGAAGCAGTTTTCCTTAAAGAACCTTTGCCATGAGAAAAATGATTGGGTAGGTTTTGAGGTGAGACTTGTAATCTTTACATGATTTTTGCCAAAACCTACATGAAATGCATTCAGTGTCTCTACCCTTAGATGTTTCATTATTGTGTTCCAGGGATGACAGTGTTTTAGTAAGAAGATTTGGAATTGCAGTTTTCCTTTTAGGAAGATGTGCTTTTCCAAATGCTTGTTACTGATGCTCTCTGCAGTGTCAGTGTGTTTGATTCCTCTTGCTCTCTCCCTCTGCTTGATTCCAGCTCCAGCAGAAAAAGCAGCTCCCAGTGAGAAGCCCTCAAGCACAGCAGATGCACACGAAGAGTTTGTGGATGATTTCCGAGTGGGGGAGCGTGTCTGGGTCAATGGGAATAAACCTGGTTTCATCCAGTTCCTTGGGGAAACACAGTTTGCCCCTGGCCAGTGGGCAGGGATTGTTCTAGATGAACCAATTGGGAAGAATGATGGCTCTGTGGCTGGGGTCAGGTACTTCCAGTGTGAACCCTTGAGGGGAATATTTACAAGGCCATCCAAGTTGACAAGGAAAGTGGTGACAGAAGATGAAGCCAACAGCACCCAGGCAGCTCATGCCTCTAGAGCTGCATCACCAACTTCCACCTCCACTGCCAGCCTGGTGTCTTCTGCTGCTGCTGCACTTCCACCTTCAGGAATCCCACAAAAAACTTCACCCCTTGCTGCTAAGGAACACTCAACTCCTTCTCAGATGAGCAACCTTTCAAAAACTGCCAGTGAATCCATATCAAACCTCTCTGAAGCTGGATCCCTAAAGAAAGGGGAGAGGGAGCTCAAGATTGGAGATCGAGTTCTGGTAAGATTCCCCTGCAGCTTCTGCTTGCCTCACAGCTGGTGATTTCTGCTCAGATTCAAAGCTTTTCTACTGTTTTCCATGCTCAGGGTAGTTAAAATTATGCTCTTCATTTCTTTTCATTGAGCATCTTCTGTAGACAAGCTCTTGCCAGCAGTTCTGTGTTCTGTAGGAAGACCTTTGCATTCTATGGTTAATTTGGCAGGTTTCCATCTCTTATGTTTTGCTGGTATTGAAAAAAAGACTTTTGTTCTTTGACAATATTTGCAGCTTCTCTTTCCATACCTTCAAGATCTGCAGTCATGCTAAATAAACCATGAGCTTGTGAGATTTCCTTGCAGCTCTCCTGCACTATCCAGGGCCCTGTCTTTAGAAAGCCAACAGTTCAATAATTGATTGTTCCCTGGAGTAGTGAGTGATAGGCAGCAGCAGGAGCAGTCACATAATGCCACTGAGCACCCAGGATTTATGTGTTCTGTTGGTGTTGGGCCATGTTACTTGGCTGCCCTTCCCAAATTCAGCCCCATACATGTCCCTGCTGATGGATCATTTCACTCTTTTAAAAGAGAGTTAAGTTTTGTTAGTTGATGTTAAGATTTTTAATTAATGATGTTCTATTTCTTTGCTCTTTGGATCAGTGTAATACAGCAAGGGTCATTTTTGATACCTGATTTGACTTACACCTGCTAAAATAAGTGGGAAACTTTGCCTTGAAACACTAGACTTGGCTTGAAAAGGCAGCAGAGAGCTGCTGATGTGGTGTTTACATTGCATTCTTTATTTAAGGCTATCTATGTAGCCTTCAGCTATAACCAAAATCATGTCTGTGTGTCCACCAGGTCTACAGTCACTGCACATGAGTTGGCTCTGGTTGTAGGGTTGAATTCCTTGTGTGTGTCATTAAGCTGAAGAATTGTCTTACTGTTGTTTTGATACAATCTCCTTGTATTTACAATATAATTTGAATTTCTATGAGGTATAAACAAGGCCAGGAATGAATGCCCTGGCACAGAGAGCACATCTGGGGTTACTCTAAGAACCTTGTGCAGGAAAAAGAAGCCAGTGAATTCTGTTCTGCAGTCAAGGTGGATTGATACTTGATTTTTGCTAAAGAAGAATTTTCCTCTGTGTGCAGAGAGCTTCAAACACAGAACCAAGCTGAAAAAAGACTGAGGTGAAGTGAGGGCAGGGTCTGGCTGACAGCTAGGGTTGGGCTGAGATGGGTTTTCTTGGGGTGGCAATGGAAACAAAGCTGAACCCTTTATCCTTAGCTCTTTCTGTCAGAGGCTAGAGCTCTGCTTCTGAGCAGTGTTGGTTTTTTAACCACTTGTTGGCCTTTTTCTCAAAGGATCTTTGTGAGATCTTCTGGGATGTCCTTTTTGTGTGGGGAAAAGAGTGAAGGCACCTCTCTACCTTCCCTCTATCTTCTTAGTGCCAGTGACAGAACCAGCCTGTCCTCTCACAGTCTGACAGTAAGAAGGTTCCCAAATTCAGTTGGTCAAGCAGAACAGATTAAACTTGAATATTTCATCCTCCCTATTTCATCTGCTTGCCTGATGTCTTCTGTTGAATCAGCAAATTGCAGTTTGAGGTTTTGGGGCAGCTCTTGGCATGGCAGTGATGCATATCTGCAGTTTATATGCCAGTGGAAGACTGTGGGCACAGGAATCTGAATGTTAAATGGGCAGGATTCTGGCTTTTCTGAGTTTAACCCTTTTGGGTCCCATGCAAACTTCTAGTAGATCCCAGACTCTCCTGATGTCAGGTCTAATAATAATTCAGATGCAGAGATCTTAAATCACCAGGTTAGTGCAAATCATGGCTTGGCTGAATAATCCATTCATCCCTTAATACCAGTTGATTTTTTTTTTTCTCTGCCACTGAACTCCTGCCCAGCACTAGGGTCTGTACAACTGAACAGTTACTGGTTGTGGGAAACTGGCCTCAGAGCCTCCAGCTGAAAAACCCTCCTGCCACTTAACAGCACCTTGCTTAGGTACAAATGCAACTGGACTACTCAGTGTCATTTGGTTTTTATTGGGACTGACAGCAGTGACTCTTCAGTCACATGTTACACAAGAGGATGAGAGGCTTGATGGAATTTCTCAGCCCCCCCAGCACAGGATTTCCCCTCTCAGGGACAGTGAAGTGTCACAGCCATGAGATGTGCTCCAGTCTGCACCAGCCTCCCACTGGGAAGGTTCTTCCATCCAGCAGTGCCCTGCTGATTATGGATTTCTAGGGGAGACAAGCTGCTGAGAATTGTCTTGGAAATGGTGAGCCTCCAGCCCTGCAGAATTGCAACTCAGCAGAGTAATTCCTGATAGACAAAAAGCTCATTTGGGAGTCTTATTAAAATACTTAACTGGAAAAGTATGTCCTTAAGGGCAAATTCAGAGATGGGTAAGACACAGCTCAGCAGCTAAGATTACATTCCAGAATGGACTTCAGATGTGGCTCAACTTTGTTATTTTTTTTCCCTCATAATTTTCATTTTAAAATGTATAATAGGAGTTATCTTGAGTGAACCTGTTCATTTTTTTTTTTTTTTTAATTTATTTTATTGGCAACTGGCTGGTTTTTGGTGATGACTTCAACTAAAAAAAGAAAAACCATGCAGCTTTTTTTCTAAGCAACCTGGGTTATCTAAAAGCAAGAGGCCATTCTGACAGTTGTTTAAATGCCAGAGAAATGCATTTACCAATTCACATCTCAGCTGCTTTTTTTTTTTTTTTTGCATTCCACAACTGTAAATTTGACAGAGGTTTGTTGAACCTGAAAAGTTGGGTTCAAAGCATTTCAGGCTTCACAAATGGATGTTTCCCAACAGCTAAGCTTTGTTGGGATGCTTTTCAGTTCCTGCAGAGGTGTTGGTAATATTCCTTCTGTGAAAAGAAGCTGTAAACTCTTCTCAGTTGCTTCTGCCTTCAGTCACAAATCCCCCATGGGATGTTCATAGCCAGGATTGTTGGGCTGATGTGATTTAAAGGCTGAAAAAGAAAGAGCTGATCAAAGCTGGGCATAGTCTGGATAGGAAAAATGTCTTTAAACTGATTTCCTTTATGTTTGAACTTGAATTATTTCATTGGTGCACTTCAAGTGAGAATTGCCTAATGCTGCATGGTCCCATGTGTAGGATCCACCCCAAACTTCCACAGGAGAACTGATATCTTCAAAAAAATACATGGATTTAGTAATAAAGGAAGCTTCCAATGCAAGTATCCCTGATTTATTTGGATATGATGATGACAGGTGCTGTGCAGGATCTTTCCTTAGTTCAGACAACATTAGGAAGAATAGTGGTTACATCCAAAGTGTTTGAGACTCTCATTCAGGTGCTTACCCCAAAAAAGAAATTCCACTGCAAAACCCAGGGAGTTGTGAGGTGATCACCTCTTTATTCTCAAATGCAGGCTTGCTTAGAGTATCTCCTGGGAGGTTGTGCTGAACAATGCAAGAGATGTGGAGGTGAAAAGATGCAAATTGCTTTTGCAGCAGGCAGAAAATGTATTTTTTTTTCCAAAAGCCCTAGTATATAAAAAAACCCAGAAGCTTCACTAGCATCAAAACAGACCATGGTATGTGGTGTGGCAGCTGAGGTGTGTGGATGCCTGCAGAGAAACACTTCAGATCTGCTGCAGCAGTCAGCTGCAACTGCAAGGGAGATACAACAAATCATGAAGAAATTCACCTTGGCCTGTTTTCTTAGCAGTTCTCTTGACATTCTGGAGGAGCCAAAGCAACTCAAACTGAGTGAAGCAAACACACGAGCTGGAGCAGACCCCAGAAGGGCTGTTGCAGTGGAAAAGGAGAGATCCTTTAGAGTCTGGAGTAAAGATGATCAGGTTGAAACAACACCCAAGCCCTCTGCTGCCTTGGAAATCTCTGAGAAGAAGTCTGTCTCCCTCAGATCCCTCTGTATCTGAGCCATGTCCAGCAAGTGTGTACTTCAATGCCCAGTGGACTTGAAACTGGGTGGTAATTTTCCTTTCACCAGCAAGTACTCAGAAACACTTCATGTTCATAGAGATGTTGAATTACAGGGAGGTGAAGTACACATCTGTAAAGAATTGTGGTTTCTGGTGTGTAACTGCTGATGATTTAGCTTTTCATTTATTGCATTGATGTGTAACTCCTACTGGAAAAAAAAATAGCTAAACTAAAGTTGTTAATGCAAAGAGTAATTCAGATAGCTCTGCACTGCCCATCATTTCCATTCCTCACAGCTGAGGTGTGCTCTGGAATGTGGCTGGGGTTGAGTTGTTAGAGAGCACTGACCCTGGGCAGCCTGGTCCCATATTTGGGGATTGCTGTGAAATGTGGCAATCTACATTTCTTTGCACTGCTCCAGCCTTGCCTGGGTTGATGGCAGAGCAGATGCAAGGTCTGGGACACAACTGGGGTTGATTTGCCTGCTGAGAAATGACACTGCAGCATTTTGAACCTGGTATGAATAAGAATTCCTGTGCAAAAATGTGATCCCTTCTTGTGCCAGTGGATGTGTTTGGCCCTTGCTGCTAACCCAGATGGGGAAAAGGATCACTGAAAACTAAATCAGAAACCAAATTACTTTCAGGCTCAGCCAGTTTCAGTTTCCTCCTTGAGCTGCTGCCAGAGAACCTGTTTGCCCTGGAATTGCAAACACTTGGATTTCTTCAGGGCCCAGTGCAGAGTTGATTTAACAAAAACCCAAACAAACAACCACCCCCAGCCCTGAACTAACCAACCCCCCCCCAGCTTGCTGCAGTAAGAAGGGGAGCCCTGCTTTTTGGGACAGCCTTGGCACCTACCACCACTTGAAGCAGCTTTGAGAGCATCTTAGGGGTTTTCCCCCCCTCCCCCTGGAGGGACCAGATGCTGTATTTAAAATAAATAAATAAACAAAAATCTTCTCAAGCTAAAGGGCCTTAGCCTTCTCAAGGGATTAAAGTGCTTTCATTCATTTAACCAGTTACAGCTTCATCAGCTGCCAAGTCTGATGCTTCTGGAGCTGAGCTGGAAAGCTGGAAGTTGGGCTCAGTCCATATGTTCACAAAAGGTTCCAAACTAGATTTCCAGCACAGGCTGACGTGGCCTTTTTGCAAAGTTGGGCACCAGCAGCACTGTGCATTTCTTTTTATTGCCTTTCTTTTCTGGTGCTCCCTGTAAAGTTCTTTCTTGTTTATTTTTTTTTTATGAAGTTCTGGAGTGATGTAATAGCAGAGAGTGACAGGAGATTATTGGCAGATTTGTTTCCACCCCTGTAACCTATCTTCAAATAAACATGACCTAAGTCTGTCAACTGATTAAATTCCAGCACTCTTACAAGCAACAAAGAGGGAAAGAAGCTTCATGTGTAGAGAGAAGTTTCTCCCTTTATTGTATTTATTTATCCACCAGATAAAACATTGGAGGTTTTCTATTTCCCAGTGTCAGTACCATTCCAAATAGAAAATGGACTTGTGAGTTGAGGCTGTTTAAAAACCTCCACCAGTCAGTATGTAACTGGTAGAAAAACAAAAACAAAGAGTCCTTGGCATTGGTACAGTTAGAGCAACACGAAAATATCTTGCCCTGATGCCTACGAGGATAGAAAAGGAAGAAAAATGTTGGAAGTGGAGAGCATGGGATTGTTGTTCTCTCTCCTGGGGCTGTCCCTGAGCCTCCTTTACTTACTGCAAATGTTTGAACTGCTCACTCAGGCTCCTGCTTTCTCCTTTTTTTTCAGGATTTGTGACCTAGGTGCTCACAGATAAACAAGGTGTTCAGTCTCCCTTCCTGCACTAGGTGTGAGTTGTGTCTCAACTGCTTTGGCAACTCCTTATTTAACTTAAAGCTGCATGTGAGTTGCTGGGCTGTGGTGATTTCTCCAAACCCTTTGTTAATTTGCTCATGCAAGACATTTTTTTTGGTGTGTAGAGTCCCTGCCTCCCTTCCCTTCCCTCTGCCTTCCCAAGGGGAGTGATATCCAGGAACACGTTGTCCTTGCTCATTTGAACACAGGATGGGAGAAAGAACAGTTTATTTATTTACTTATTTTAGGCTTTGCCTTTCCTTTTTTTTTTTTTTAGTGGCAAATTCCCAGGTGACTTTTGTAGTATGGACTTGCTGGGAGGGTTTCTTGGATTGCTTCCTTTGCCAACAGAATGAGTTGACTGAATGAATTGAACCTCAGGATGGTTTTTAATTGTCAGACTGTTTTCTGCTGGAAGTGAAGGGTTGTGTGTTCTGGAGAAGCTGAAATTTGCCCTCACAGATTTTTTGCATATCAGGGAATCCACGTGGCCAAGGCTTTGTCTAAATACTGTCCCCAGCAATAGAAAGAGCTGTGGCTGCTCTGGCATTTTTAGGTAGCAATGCAAAATGACTGGAGCAAGAGAAAGTACCTTGCAATAAAAGATTTGAAGAGCTCCATCTGTTTCATTTACAAAGGGAAAAATGGAGGTGTCCTGCTTAAAACCTGTGTCTCCCTGCACCAGCTGCTGAAGAGCTCTAGCTAATCTCCCAAATAAAAGCATAATGAGAGCCAGAAACCACAGGCAAATTTGTTCTGTTTCAAGTTGAAATCTGTTTCTGACAATGGAGTGATTAGCTATGAAAACAGGCTGTCAGTGGCAGTGTTTTCTGATGGATATCAACTCTCATCTAAAAACATCAGCACAGCACTTCAGCTCTGTACAGCTACAGGGTTAATTACAGATCTAGCTGGGTGAAATGGGAAGACCTGTTTCAGGAGAGCCAGAGGTGCTGAGCTGATGGTTCCCTCTGGCCTTGACTGGCTGAATAAATCCATTAAACAGCAGGGCTTTTGCCAGCTGGAAATGGCTCCCCTAGCTTGTGAGAAAGAAATCTATTCTGATTAGTAGATCCCAGGATTTTCAAAGGCAGTGTTTGGTTCTCTGGATGTTTTCTTGCATATTATGGGTGCTGTGATTGGAATGGTCCTGGAAATGCCCAGTTTGAGTGATAAACACAGTGAATAAATGCTGAGGCAGAAGGGGAGACACAGGGCCTGTTACTCACCTTTTACCTCTGCTCTACTCCTCTGAGTAAGTGATGCCATTGTACTGACAGGTTCTGAGGGTGCCTGGCCTCTTTCCAAAAAGATCTGTATTTTTCATTGAATACTGGTGAAATAGTCTAATTTTTGCAGACCATCTCTCTAAACACTGCTTTATTTATTTCATGCTCCTGCTCATCTTTGGAAACGTGGCTCTCTGGAGCTTCTCACCAAGCTGGATGTGCCCAAGCTGCTTCCATCCAGAAGTTTTTAACTGCCTCAGGTTTACAACCCCATTTCACCACTTTACATTGCAGCAAATTAACAGAAGCTTAATTATCATTTGATAAATGGAACTTCACCACTTTTCCCACATGTTTTGACATCACACTAGTGAATTCCAAGCAAATCCTTCCAATGACCCGTAGCCTAAACTAGATTTTCTGATGTATTATTCCTTTATACTTGACAGCTTGACTATATTGAGTGTCATAACTGACTAAAAAAAGGCCTGGCAGTTCTTTTCTTGTTCTATTATTTAGTGACCTGCCTTAGCATGAATGAAGGTCATGGAAAACTCTCTTCATGGTACTGATGCCCCATTTTTCATAGAACTTTTAGAAACTTTTTAATTAACTTTTTTTTTTTCCTGTTCCATTCAGAAACTGGGATTTTTATTTAGTCCTTCATGCACTACTGGGAAGTGGATCTACTGGCAAACACAACTAGTTTGTTTATCTTATATTTTTTTGCTATAATTCTTACATTTTTCTAATAATTCTTCAATAACATGCTGTAATTTTATAAGTATGGTTCTTTTTTTTTCATATGGTATATACAGTGTAATCACTTCTTAATCTTTTTTCCCCTATATTGCACTAATTTTATTATTTATATATTATTTATTATATTATGTATTATATTATATATAATATTTTTAGAGAAGCTTTTCCCATACTGGGGTGTACAGCACCACCTCTCAGTTTATTACCATGGCAATAAGTGATTTATATTGTTTTCTGAAGTGCTTTAAAGGTAGGTGTGTTGTCACATGCAGAATACTGAATTACAGCTGATAAATCCATTGTTGGAGGCTGTGAGTGATTAGAAGTCTTCAGCAGATTCAGGTTTATAACAGTCCTGGCCTGTGTTGAAAAGTGCAGGTTTTTGCTTAACACTGAGCAGAACTGCATCTAGGTCTGTCAGTGCTTCAGTGCCACAGTGCACCCTGATCCCTACTGATGGCAGAAAGCAGAAATGTAGTAGCTGGTTATTCAGAGAATCTCAATTAAGTTTGGGGAGGTAAAAAAAAAAAAAAATTAAAAAATTCTTTGGCATTCTTCCTTGCATCTTGTTTTAAAATAACCCTGGTGCCATGGTTACAAGACTAGTCACGTTGTCTCTCCTGGGGATCTCAAGTTGTGCATCCTCCATATGTTCCTGGGCTACAAATCCCTCCCTTCCCCTGCTCCTGGGGGCTCATCCCATGCCCGGCCACTGCCCTTGCTGTGCCAGCTCCAAGGGTTATTGCCAAAGCTTTCCTACCAGCCTGTGCTCCTGCTCTCTGCTTTGGATGCAGCATCTTCAAAATAAACACTATACTTTTATTATA
>JAOEGS010019022.1:0-25063 GCA_025447755.1 Corythornis vintsioides
CGGCCCCGGCTCGGCCCCGGCCCCGGCCCCGCCGCGCCGCCCCCAGCTGCTGGGCAAGGCGGCCGCCCCCGCCCCGCCTGCCCGCCACGTACGTCTCCTGTCCCGGCTTCTTTCCATGGTTCCCAGCGTGACTGGTGCCTCCCGCCGCTGCCGCCCCCGCAGCGCGGCGCCGACCGCCGGTAAGGGGGAGGGCGGGCCGGGCCGAGTCGGGCCGGGGCTCTTTGTGCGCCGGGCCGGGGCGGGCTGGGCTGGGCTGCGCCGCGCTGGGCCGGGCGGTGCCTACCGGCCTGTGCGGGCCGTGACTGGGAGCTTTGCGGGCCCCGGAGGGGAGCGGGGTCGGCCACGGGGCTGCGCGACCGACCCAGGAGATGAGCCCGGCCGAGCCCAGCGCTGCGGGGCAGGCGGCCGCTCCCGAGCGCCGGCGGGGCCGGGGGTGCTTGGGTTCGGCCTCCGCCGGGGCCCGGGGGCGGCTGCGGCCGGGCGCGGGGCCGCGCCTGTTGCGGCTGCCTGGACGCCCTCTCCGGAGCCGGGCGGTTGGGGCCTGGCTCCGCCGCTTCTCCGGCTCCTCAACCTTCCGGTGGGTCCCTTTGGCCGTGCCGGGCGCCCCGCTCCCGCCGGGCACTGGGAGGGTCCCGAGGGGGCAGCCCGCGGGTGCGGCTGTGCCCGCGGCGTGGGTCGGGGCACAAGGTGAAGCGGCCCCGTCCTGGCCGTGGGGCAGGACAGGGCTGCCGGCAGCACCCGCGTACCTCTGCCCCCGGAGCATCACCGCTCCCCAGCGTGTCCCCTATGGAGCATGAGGTGCGCGAGCAGGGTTGGGCATTTGGTGGCTTCCCGCTGCGGGACGTCATCCCCTTTTCTGTGCCGATCCATGGGAGCGAGTCCACCCCTGACATCTCTGCCGGGGTGGATCACGGCTTAGCGTAGGAAGTACAGCAGGGCCATGATGTGCCAGATGCTGGTGATCACCTTCTGGGCGCAGGGTTGTTTGCGGACACCCAGCCAGGTCTCCCTGTAAGGATGGAGAGCACTGGGCACTGTCCTGTCAGGCTGCTTATCTCCCAGGGTGCTTGGCCAGAGCCGAAATTGCCACTGACGGGTTGTGGGCAAGTAGTGATGGAGAAGGGTTTGAGCTGCCTTGCCTGTGTCACTGTTCAAAGCAGCGCTCTCATGTGCTGTCTTATCAGTTGGGTTGGAAAGACTCCCTTTTATTTCATTTATTTATTTATTTATTTTAAAGCAGCAAAATTGCACCTCCTCCTCACACCTCCTCCTGCTACTACCACTGACAGCAAGCTTGGGGGCCAGAGTTGTAAGGATATATCCACATGGAAGAGCTGCCGTCCTGGGCTGACCCCAGAGGCTTCCCTGTGGGCTGGGGAAGCTATGGCTCTCCTCACCTCCTCCTCATTCACCTCTAAGGACACAGGCTGAAGCAGCACCTGCTCCTTCTCAAAACATTTTATGATTTTCACAAAAGTTTGCCCATGGAAGTGCCTGGCTGGAGTCTGACACCACAGTGGCAAGAGCCTGTGTAAGCAGTGCACCCCTCTGGGAGGGGAAGTGGGTGAGCGCTGGTGATGGGTTTGGAGGAGTGTTTGGGGGTCCTCATGGCAGATGATACAGCTCACTGTGCCTTTCCCCTCTCTTCCTGTTGTGCCCTGGCTCTTGCAGCCTTCCCACTGTGATGTCTGAGCACCCTGGCAGCACCTGTCTCTGCCATAGTAAGGATGTGCTGGCAGCCCCTTCCCAGTGCCACTCTTTGAAGTGTTTCCTTCGAAGACAGGTCGGAGGTGCCCATATTTTTCCCAGATGCAAAGTTGCCAGCAATGTTTTGACTTTTTCTGTGTTTTATTAAAAATGAGCTTTCAAAACAGCCTCTAACCTGTGCACCAGCACAGAACTTCTCTCCCAGCCCAAACTGCAGCATGGCTGCAGGGGGCTTTGCCATCATGGTTATGTGGGCGCTGCAGTCCTGCTCCGTGCCAGGATGGTAAGAGTGTTGTGGGGAGCAAGCAGGGTTTCCCAGCTCGATGGCAAGCGCTTGGCGCTTATCTGCCAGCACGAGCACCCTCTGCGGGGGCAAAGATAACGGGTGCTGCAGATGCTGCGTCCAGAGGGGAACGGCCAGGAGAGGAGCTGGAGGATCATTCTTGCCTGGTGTCTGTGCTGTGAGGGTAAAATCCCCAGGGTGGGACCCACGGGGAGGGTGCTTCTGCTGTATCACTCTGGGTGTGCTCGCAGGGGGCTTGTGGTTAGAGCTGGGAAGCTTGTGGGCAGTGTGAGTTATTGATGGTGGTCTCAGGGGGCTTGTGGTCAGAGCTGGGAAGCTTGTGGGCAGTGTGAGTTAATGATGGTGATAATTGTATACTATAAAATTACCGAAAATGTTTGAAGTAGTAACACGGAGCCACTCGCAGATGATGTGAAGTAGTAATAGGTCCCTCTCTTGTGGCATGGCCAGAGTGGCAGTGTCCCTGTTACCATGGCTGGAGTGTGGAGAGGTGTTGGCTGGAGCCTGGCCTCTCCTCGGTGGCACTGGGCTGTCAGTAGTGGTTTGGGGACCAGGTTTTCCTTTGGTCCCAGTTTTGGCTGGTCTGCCAGTTTCCTGCACAGGAGGCAGGTGGACACGCTGTTGTGTGTGGTGAGCTGGGTCAGGGAGCCTTGCTGGCAAGAGAGTCCCTAAGTGGAATGGGGAAGTTAGAAGGAAAAAGAAACAGCCCAGCTGGATGGAAAACCGGCTGAAAATAACGGGAAGCGAGAACAGAGGGAACATCTGGGTCCGGCTCTTGCACCACTTCCGACGGGTGCGGGGCAGCTACCACCCCCGAGCGGTGGCAGTTGCAACTTGTCTCCTCCGTGAGGCAGCCCCGGTCCCCGCCACTGCTCCAGTAGTGCTGAAACCACCGGTGTCCCGCGAATGTGGGGCGATTCCCCTGCCTGGGGTGCTCCCCGTGTCGGCGTTGGTGTTGTCAGTGCTGTGTTGGGAAGGAGAACAGGCTGCGGTGCCCCCGGCCGCGGTGCCCCCGGCCGCGGTGCCTCCGTCCTGCCCCGCCGGCCGCCTTTGATGCGGATGAGTGGCAGGTCCATTGTGGACCCTTTGTGCCTCCCTCGGTTCTCGAGGTCCGCACAAAACCTGCCATGGAAACCAAAGGCAGCCTCTGCCCCAGGAAACCCGCAGGCGCAATTAGGAAATGCAAATATAAATGCAAATTCCTGCGTCGTCCTTCCAGGGCCAGGAAAGTTGTCCCTGGGCCACTGATGTCCCCAGCTGCAAGGATGGGGAAGGCTTTGGGGTGGAGTCGGGCAGGCAGCATGAGCTGGGGTGAGCAGCTTTTGGGGTGCCTTCTTCCCAGGCCACCCTGTACTCATCAGCATGAGGAATGGGGCACCTCATCCTCCCCTGAGCATTGACTCAGATGTGACAATATGACATTGATATTTCTTTCCATCCTCTCGGTTGCCCAGCAACAAACAAACAAACAAGTGTCTTACAACCCAAAGTAACTGCCTTGCAGGAACTGTTCCTCCTGACATAGCTGTGCTGTGCATGGCTGGGCTGCAGCACGTCCCCAGCACTGGTGGTTCTGCCTCTATCTGCTGGGGCTTGTTTTTGGGGGAGTAACTGCTGTCCTTGCATCCCCAGGGGCATCCAAGCCCAGCAATGGGAGGGCAGGCTGCCAGCTTGCCCCAAAAGACTCTCCTTGCCAAAGAGCACCACAAATAGATGGCAAAGGAGAGAAAATCCACCCACGAGTCACTTCAGGAAGCACAAATGCTTCAGGACTTCTATTTCTAGGTGGCATTTATGAGCAGTGGATACTCTGGCCCTTCCACAGGTCCCCAGGGGAGTGTGTGTGGGCAGAGTGGGGATAATGGGTCTGGAGAGGATGGAGAGTGGGGAGGTGAAAGGGAGGATGCTGGTCTGAGCAACTCCCCTCCCTGGGAGGAAGCGATAACGTTTTCTTTTGCCATAGCTAAAAACTGTAGCTAGGAGCTGGGGTTGGCATGCGGAGGGCATCATCCCCAGCAATAATCCATGTGGGGAAGGGCAGGTCCTTTATGCACCAAGCTGAGCCCAATCTAGGGCTATACTGCTTAAACCCAACTATTTGTTGGTGGCTTTTATTTTCCCAAGCTGCAGCCCCTTTCCTACCTGAAGTGGTGTGGAAGGTGCATCCCTGTGAGCGGTGCTTTCCCCCAGCCCCGGTTGCCTTTTATTGCTGGGAAATGAGCTCTGACTTCTGGCAGTGGTATTTCTTCCTTCTGCCTGACAGCTCATCGATCACTGCCCTCTCTCCCTTCCCCGGGGAAGGTGCATGCAGCCAGGCACACGAGGCCGTCAGCGAGAGAGCCCTGCTGCCGTCCTTGGCGGAGGAAAGCGGGACTTGAGCTGGTGGATAATAGGCAGATCGTCTCCAGAAAATGGAGCATGGCCGCTGCGAGGTGCGTTACAGGACCTGCAGCCTCAGAGCTGACTGAAACACTGGCCTCCGTTACGGGGCTGGGGCTGGTTGTAACAGGGTTTTGTGCTTTGCTGCCACGCTTTCAGGCAGCGGGGGAACGCGCCTGAGCGCAGCCTTCACACAGCCAGGGAGCTCCGGGGAGCACTGGGAGGTACCGTGGGCTGTGCCAGCACCCTCCTTCCTTGGGCACAGCTCTGCCTTCGCCTCCAGGTGCCATCTGTGAGGGGATAGGGTGGGCAGGGGAACCAGGAGCCTGGGCACAGCTTGTGGTGCTCCTCTCAAGCCTCTGCTGAACTGGGCTGGGCATGGATGGGTTGGGAACAGTGAGCGTTGGCCTGGCTTCCAATCCAGGTTAGCATCCCGTGTGATCTCTGTATCAAGCTGTGGTGTGCTGTGATGGAGCAGAAGGAACGGAGCAAACTCCATATTTTGGCTTTTGATGGCTTTTCTCTGCACCATGAGCCCCATTCAGCTGGGGGTGGTGGAACCTGTTCTGGAGCCTGGCAGGAGGGGTCTGGCATCTTGGTGTTAATTAAATATCTGTCCCTGGCGAGGTGTAGCCTTTCAAGGAGGTTCTCCTCCGCTGAGCACTGTCACCCGGCGTGAGGGAGGACAAAGCCCGGCGCGATTACAGTGCGACGCCGTGTCCTAGGACAACGAGGATATGGCAGCGCGTGGGTCGTTGGCTCGGCCCTTCAGCAGGGTAGCCTGCATCAGCCATATGGCTTAGTGACTCGAAAAAAAAAAAAAAGTGATCTTCCGTTTGCAACTTAATTAGTCCTTTTCTTCCCCTCGGTCTTGGCTGGAGCTGAGAGGCACTGCGGCCTGAGGGGGCCATTGGCGCAGGCTCATCCTGAGGATGGGTGACATGGAGGGGTGGCTGGAGTGCCACAGGTGGGCATCAGGCAGGAGCCTTTTCACTGGTGGTGTGCTATGTGTTGCTGCCGTGACACGTAGAAAGGGGCTGGGAGAAGCAAGGGGTTCTGCCTGGGAGGGCAGACTGAGGTCCTGCTTTACCTCTGCACCCAAAATACCTGCAGGGTGACCCCAGGGCTCCCTCGGCTGCCTCAGAGAGGCTCTGCCAGGATTGTTGGTAGGGTCAAGTTGTCATAAAAAAAGCGAAACCACTGGAAGGTGATGGCTTCAGACACCCACGGCTCTCCTCTTTCATGCCAGCTTGTTCCTGTCTGCTCATTGTACCTCTTCATTGCTGCATATCCTTGTCATCCCCCCAGTGCCACCCTTGTCCTCTGTCCTGGACCCCCTGAAGCTGCAGAGGTGGTGATGGAGCTGCAGGACCTTCCCGTGTGGGTCCACCCATGTCCCCAGTGGGTTTCACTGCACACATGGTATGGAAACCCAGGGCTTTCCTCCTCCCTGGATGTGGTTTAGTGCCTGAGGGAGGGGGTTGCCAGCAACCTGACCACCTTTAAATCTTTTTCCCAGACCCTAATGGCCGGGGCACTGTCCTGGTAAATAATTCACTGTGCGAGTTCACAAGGAGAGTTTTACTTGACTAGTTTTGTTTCCATAGAAACTCGTGCGGTCTCGGTGCTCAGTGGAGCCTCAGGCGAATCAATATGTTGCTTTTTTTTTTTTTCCCCCTTTGCACATTAAGCGATGGCCCTTAAACCCTGACAGGAGGAGAGCAGCAGCCGGAGGTGCTGGTGGATGGGCAGCACCTCGCTTGGCCCTGGTCTCTGCTGCCCATCCCTGACAGCCTTCCTGGGATGCCCAGGGCCGCATCGTGCAGAGGTGCTCTGCACCACCGGGCTGGGCTAGTGTCAGTCCACTCTAATCCCAGTCCGTTCCCAGTATGTGCCTGATATGCAAAGAGCTGGAGGGGAAAGGATTGCTTCTGCTCAGTCTCGATCTCATTTTTTTCCCTTCCCGTCCTTTAATTTCTCCGACCCTCGACCTAAAGTGGCAAATTAGCATCACTGAATCGGCCGCGCTAATTAGTAGGGGAGCAGGACCAGCCCTGCCCCCGGCCTGGCTTCGCTTTTGCCTCCCCCTTAGGTGCTCGCTGACCAAACCTAACCCCGCAGTCGCCAGGCGGTAGCTCCTCTCGTGCCCTGACCTGGGTCCAGCTGCGGGCAGAGCCGCACACCTTTTGTCTCTGCAGGAATTTTTCTTTTCCTTCCCACCCCGCAGCTTCCCGGGGCTTTTGTGCCGAGCGGGTTGCACAAAGGGAGAAGGCATAAGCGGCTGAAGCGGGGATCGTGCGACATATGGCGTGAGGGCTTTGCGTGTCGGCTGCGGCCAGTGCTCCTCCCCGCGCTTCCCTGCCGCGATTTCCCGGTGGGTGAACCGAGGCAGGGAGCTCGGCGATGGACCCAGGGCTTTCCCGCGGGGTGGAAGCAGCGCCAGCGCCCGGGCTGTGCCGCTTCTGCCGGTGCCGTCGCACGGGGCAGCGCTCGCTCCTCGCGGCCGCTCCGAACGAGCTCGGGGAGGATTTTTCAGCTGGAACAAGCGCGTTTTGGTGTTGGTGGTGGGAGCCGGAGGAGGAGAGGTCGCCGATGTTCAGCCACCTCATGGAATAACCTTTTACTGGCCTCTCTGCTTTAGGCAACCTCTTGCATCTCATTTACTGCACGTTGCTACAGGACAGATTTGAACAGAGATGCAGTTAAAGCATACAAAGAGATGCTGGGTTACTTTAATCGCTCACACTTGCTTGACCTATTTTTTTTTTTTTTTTAATCCCTTCCTGGAAACCTTATTTCATGTTTGAATTCCCTCAACTATTTTAGGAATGTCGTCCTACCAAGATCAAATTACCTTCAATGAAACCAGTGCAAGGCAGCCTCGCAAAGGCAGGCGACTTTTTGATTAAGATCTGGTGCTACCTCATTAATATAGGCTTAGTTTGGGGCGAGGGGGCTGGAATTCTGGCCTAGCAAATGTGTGTGAAAGCTGGGGATTACTTCAGTAGCGAAGGGCAGGGGGATGGCCCTGGCAGAAAGGGCTGGGAGAAGCATCCCAGAGTGGCTGACAATGCCAGGACCCTGGCACTGGGCAGCCCAATTGCAACTCTGGGGATCCCACTGCACCCCAGCACTGGCACTGGGGGAGAACGTGGGTGCTTTGGGTGCTGCTCCAGGGTCCCTGCCAGAACCCTGCCCAGCTTTCCTGTCTCATCTGAGTGCAGTCCCCCCAAGTTTTAGGTGGGTGGTGTTGGTTTATGAGTCAGCTGAGTGCTGTGGAGGGCTGACATCTGGTCACTCACAAAGGGCCCTCATAAATCTGCCCAGGAGGATGGCACAGCCCTGTCTGGGTGAGCAGAGGGTGTTTCAAGGTAGCAGCAGCCAACGCTTCTCTTAAATGTGGTTATCATGTGAATCTGACCACGGTAAAAGCTCCCCAGTAAATCTGCCAGCACTGGTGGTACTGGGTGCTGGGCCCAGTGTCACTGTGTCTCACCCTGGTCCCCACTAGTTTGCTCCTCTGGCTTTGAATGGAGCCAGGAGGGGAGTTTTGTTTTGCAGAGAGGTATGTGCTGCACAGCTTCTCACACAGGGCTCATTTCTGCTCTCCTCCCCTACTGCTTTTTACTTTGAAAAGGGCTTAAACCCAGACATTTTAATACCTGGTAGAACAAGTATTAAAGGGGATCCTCAGGTGCTGATTTGTTCCCATGAAAAAGGATTTGCAGCTTTCCCAGGCTGAGGGCCATGCGCACATCCCCAGAGGCAGGCAGAAAGGTGAGGGAGGGGATTCTGGAGAAGCTGATAAGGCCCCATCCTGCACATCCTCAGCATGTGCTTGGTCTTTCTTTTTGCTGGTGGAATTTATGTTTTAGATCGTTCTCATCCCAGTTTCAGTCCTATTATAGTCACACCTGCCCTCGCCAAGTGGTCGCGTTCCCAGGCTTCTCATTCCCATATTGAGCAGTCCCACCGCAGGGTCCTGGCTGCAGGCAGGGCTCAGTAAATCTGCTCTGGCCAAAGCTGTTATTTCTGGGTCAATGTCCTGAGTTTTGAGACTTCCTCCAAGAGTCTTCCCCCCAGCAGCCAAGGCCCTGGCAGCCCTTGTCTCTGGATAATCCTGAGCACAGAAATGCCTTCTGTGCTTCTGGCTGAACCGCTGCAGGCCTGGGCTTGCGGCTGCAGAGCAATGGGTGCCCCTGGGGAGTGCTGGGCTGGGGGGAACAAGCACTCACTCCATGGTGTCACCCCCATCTGGCTCTGCCATGTTTGCAGGGACAGTCTCCAAACGCAGCATGGCAGTAGTAGGGGAGAAAAGGACTGGACTGGTTCAGCGGTGTCTGAGCAATCCCTTCTGTTGTCTGAGCTGCAGCAGACACTGGGGAAGGGAATATTTGCGTTTGCACTTGGTTCCAAGGCCTTTCCCTGAGCTGGGAGGGCCACAAGCGATCACTCCCAGGGCTTTTACAGCTGTTGGCTCCTCCATTTGGGCCGCATTCCTTGCAGAGCCGGGCCAACTGTTGTTTCCAGCATGACGTTACCAGTTTGACCAACCCCATGGATTATCCAGCTGTTTGTCTGCACTGTTGCCGGAGGGTTGGGGACTGAGCTGTGGGCAGCCTCCTCTGTGCCTCACACCCTGCTCGCTCCTGAACAGAGCCGACCCAAAGCTGCGGCCGTCCTTTGGTGTGAAAAGACCACTTGTGTGAGGTACCGAGTGCCCTGCTCCCAGGGATGGGTGAAATCCAGCTTTGCAGAGGCGGGCTGAAGACATGCTCCCCCAGGCTGTGTGTGCCTTATCTGCTCCCTGATGGGTGTAATTAAGGTTTCTCAGCAGCTGTCAAGGTCTTGTTCTTGGCTCTGGCTCAGGCGAGGGCGGATCTGGATTGTGCAAGTTGTTAGCGGCTCTAGCGGGAGAAAAGTCTGGGTGCTACTTGTGGGTGCCACCAGCCCTGTGCCATGCTGGAGGCCTTTATTTTTGGCAGCCTGGATGCCATCTCCCAGCTCTCCTGGGACGTGTCCTGTGGCAGCAGTTGGGTGGTTTGGCCCTGGTTGGGATTCGTGGGTGCTCCCCAGGACTCCTGGGGACTAAACACACCTGATGCTCAGGCAGAAAGCCTGAGCTTTGCTGAGGTGCTCTGGTGGGAGACAACCCAAAGGTCAGCTTGGTCTTATTTTATGTTTTTTTAAGTGATAAGCTCATGGCAGAAGCCAGAGCCAGGCAGGTGTCAGTGCCTGAGCACAGTGTGCAGTGAAAAAGCAGCCATGGACATGTGTATGACTAGGTCTGCTCATGTCCCTGCCAGTTAAAGAGAAGCTGGTGTAATGTTTTCAGAGAGATACAAAAGTTTCAGGGCAGCTTTAACAGCTCCTTTGCTGCTTGTGGTGGATTTGCATTGCAGCACTTGTTGCCCCCTGTGAGTGCAGGTCTGGACCAGGGGATGCATCCAGGAGTGGAAGCACCCAAGAACATCTGGCACACCCAAGAATATCCCATGTGCCTGGGAGCATCCCATGCACCCAAGAGCATCCTGTTCCACCCGAGCCGGGCGGTGACAGCAAAATCTGTGAGGGCATTTTCTGCACTAGCCCCCATCCTGGAGCTCAGAGCCACTTGGCTCAGAGCTGCTTTTGGATGTAGCAACACAGGAGCCTGTCCTGAGGGTTTGGTAGCACAGCAGCATGGTGAAGGGCTGGTGCTGACTCTGTGCTCGACCTCCAGTGTGGCTTTGGGAAGTCACCTGGCACTTTCTCTATGGCACTTGTCAGCACTGGGACAGTGATGGGTGCCGGGTGGGGAAGGGACTCAGCAAGGAGCTGCCACCTTGTCCTTGGGACGAGCCAGGATTGGGCACGGCCTATGCCCTGCTGACCCTACAGGGATGGGAGGTTTGACTCTGTGCTGATGGGAGGCACATTGGAGTCCCAGCCCCAACAGTGTCCCTGCTGCCACCTCACTGCTCCCCATGACCCACGGGACAGGGACATGCGCACCCAGAGCTTGCAAAGCCTTTAAGCTCCTCATGCAATGGGCGCAGCAGAAGGGCAAAGGATTATGGCTGTGCCCGGGTTTGGGTGAATGAATAACAGCATTCAAGGGCCTTTCTGTGTCATAGTGGAGCAAGAACTATTTTGAGGCGGGAAGAAAGTTGATCATGCAACAGCTAAATGAGTCATAACAGCTTAATTCTGCTAATGGGGGGCACTAGGTGAAGAGAAGACAGCCCATGCCCCAAGCACGACTGTGCTCATGCCTGGGCTGCCACTCAGACACCAGTTTTTTTCTTTTCTTTTTGGAAAATTGGAAGGATTTTGCTTTTTCCCAGTGTCTTCCCAGCCCCTCACAGACATCACAGAAACAAGGGCCAGAAATGTGCCAAGCCCCTTTCCCTCATCGGTGGCTGGGATGGAGGGGTCCTGCTGCCCTCTCTGCTGCTCCCCTGAAAACGCTGGTGGGTTCAAGCAGGATTTGGGGAGGATCCTGTGAACATAACCATTGGTTTATGGTTTAAATTCACTTGTGCTGATGTTGTGACCGTTTTTCTCTGAATCTTAACTCAGTGCCATTGTAGTGGTTTGCATGTCTCTGAATTAACAGCAGGACATAATGGGTTGAAGAGCCTGTATTTGTGGTGTTTCATTGGCGACAGGTCAGCCTGCAATAGTGTTTGCCCGTGGGGCATGCAAAGCTGCCCTGGTCTGCTCTGGAGGACTTCAGTTTGGCCAAACACGCCCTTCACAGCTGCCTCCTGTGCGCTTGCAGTCCCCAGCCATGTCTCTGGGACTGGAGAGGTCCCAGCAGCACAATCCCTTGGGGTTGTTTGAAGCCAGATGTGCAGCAGAGCCTTTTTGGCATATAAATATCTTCTCCCTATCCCTACTTCAGTTCATCATCTGGCCAGAAGCTTCCAGTTGCTTGGCACGTTGCTGTGCTTAGTCACACTGTCCCACAGTGAGGGCTGCCATTTCCAGTTGTCCCTGACCCTGGTATTATGTTGACTGACACCTCCAGAACAGCAACATTTGAATCAGGAGGAGCTGGTTGCTCCCGGGTAGGGCAGGGGGATGGCAGGGGGATTGCCAGTCCCTGTAGCCTGCTGGGCTCGTGGCTCTGGCTCCGGTAAATGGGATTTCCCAGCCTTTGTGGTTACAGGGAAGACCTTAAAGAGATCCTCAAAGGTCAAACGCTGGGAGATAAAGACTCTCAAGGACAGGTGATTCTTGTTACTTTATAGAGCTTTGGATTTTTAAATAGATGTGGGGATTTCCGAGGCCACTTCCTGATTTTGGGCACTGATTTTACTCTTTGAGGTTTACAGGCTAGCAGGGCATTGCTGAGCTAACGGTTCTCTCTCTGGTAGTTCCCATCTTACCTGGACTGTGTGTGTTCACAGTGTATCCTGTGTAACCCTCTCTTCCCCTTGATGTCCAGGCTCTCACCCCATCCCTTTGGAGTACCCAGGTCTTCCAAGCAGCGTGTGTACCCTACGAATGTGTTATAGCTCCATTTACCATGTGACTAAACCAGCCATGCAATATTGCAATTAAAGTATAATACCAGAGGTGTGAACAATGCTGGCTTTTTGCTATGAGTGACTCATGATAGCAGGGGAGGAACTGAGAAGCAGTATTTTATTAATTGACTCCAGCAGATTCACTTGTTCTTGGTGAATAGAGCTGGACAGGGCTGTTGGAATTGTTCCTGTTCTGTGTGTCCTGGCGAGCAGGGACTGATCCTGGGGACAGAGAGGGATCATGGGGATGGAGACAGTTCTCGGCCAAGTGATCTGTGAAATGCTTTTTGTTAGTGAGCAGGGAGTGAGCTGGGAGCTCCTGGTGCTGTTTGGAAGTGTCCCCTTATACTTAGCACTGAACTTCCTGCTGCTTTTCCATGGGCAAATGTCACAGATCCCTGTGGGGCTGTCAGTGCATGCCTGGGGTCTCCAGCTGCCTTTCCCACATGGAAAAGTCTGAAGCCTGACCCCACATTACCTCACTCAGCCCCAGGGCTGCTGCCCTGAGCTGGCTACAGAGTCTGGCCAGGGACTGGTGGGTGCACAGGGCTGCTGTTTGAGCTCACTTGCAGGGCTGGGTGGCATGCTTGGAGGATGTGAATGAAAATGCATCCAGGCTTACAGAAAAACCAGGGAGGGAGAGCAAGAGTGGAGAGTGTCCACAGAACAGGAATCTGTCCTCCAGAGATGGTGGTAATTTGCTGAGTGCTGACCCAGAGCAGGGGAGAGCAACAGGGATCAACCAGCACTGCCAGAATAAACCTGCTCTCAGAGTTGGCACCAAGTTTTTCTAAGTTTTGCAAGTGGATTTGGCTCTCGGCAGCCTCGGGAAGCCCCTCGGAGCCTCTCAGCACTGTGAGCTTGAAGCGGCCAGGGGTGTGACTGTCACACACAGCCCAGTTGTGGGCAGGAGAGAGGCTAGCTGACCTTCAGAGGTGACTGCTTCGCTTAATGGCTTGGAATCTGATTATACCCCATTTCACTAAGGAATGTGCTTGGCACGTTCTTCTGAATTAAATACCATTTTAGGGACAGTTATCTTGAACTCTCTGCCTGCTGCTTAGGAAAAAAGCCTTTGAAAATGATATTATGGATCAAAAGTGTTCCTGGGGTAATTCTGTTTCAACAGCAGAGTTAATCCAGGACTGAATTTGGCCCCTCATTTCCCAATGAGAAGCAGTAGCTGTATAATCTGTTTATGGTTTTAAAGTGAATGTTAATCTTGGATTTGGTGGCTTTTCCCAAGGGTCGATTTGCTGTGCTGCAGAGTATTTTAGCCCCCTGCTCTGAAACTCTCTGAGCCGACTCAATTTTTTTATTTAAAGAGAGATTTTACTGTGTTTATAAATATGTCAGAACCTGGAAACATTAAATCTGGGGAGCCCTCAGCAGTGGAATTGGTGCCATTTTTCTTACCTTGCGTTTTGTTCACACAGCCCCCGGCACAGCGCGTCTGAACCCTGGCACTGTGGGGATGGGACTGTCTCATGAGGACGTGGCTGGGTGGGTCCAATGGAACCGCGGTTCCCTGCGGAGCTGGGGAATCTTGCAGTGTCATGGGGCACTCTTTGACTTTCTCCCCTCTCCCCTCGGCAGGTGGGAGGATGCTGCAGCGCGCAGGGGGCTGAGGCACGGTGCCACCAGCCGTGGGGAGCGGGACCCCCGCTGCCTGCCCATGCTGCTCGCCAGCTGCCGGGGCAGAGCCCCGTGAGGAGCGGCGGAGGGCAACCCCCTTGCCCCAGCTGGGACCGTGGCCACCGTGCCCCCGTGCCATCCATCCCGCCATGACGAGCCTCTTCCGCCGGAGCAGCAGCAACGGCAGCTCACGTGGCGGCTCCTCTGCCCAGGAGCTCAACAACAGCCGCCCCGCCAGGCAGGTCCGACGCCTGGAGTTCAACCAGGCCATGGAGGACTTCAAGACCATGTTCCCCAACATGGATTATGACATCATCGAGTGTGTCTTAAGAGCCAACAACGGCGCCGTGGATGCCACCATCGACCAGCTCCTGCAGATGAACCTGGACAGCAGCGGCTGTGATGACAGCTCGGACTCTGAGGACAGCATCCCCCCTGAGGTAACCCTGGCATATGGCTATGGGTTGAGGTCTCCTACCTGGACTTCTGGCCAGCACAGCTGACTCATTGTGAGTGGGCAGCTCAGTCTCCTCCTGCCTGGGCTGCTCTGCTGCTGCGGTGAGCAGAGATGGGAGTGCCCAATTCAGCTGATTAGTAGTGTGCAGCCTGCCTGGTTTGTCTTGGACAGTGCTTGAGGCTCAAGCCAAAGCTCTCCCGTCCCTCCCTAACTCCCCCAAACTCAACAGAGATCCTTTTGCTGCTGTCAGAGGGTCCCTGAGGGCAGTGTGCACTCTAGGATTTGCTCACCCACCCGTCCAACATAGGACCATAAAATTCACAGTTCTGAAATGAACCTCATGATTAATCATTCTCTTAGGGTGGGTTTCTCTCCAGGTCACTGGTTCCCAAAATGCGGTAGCTCATCCCTTGGGAGCAGCACCTCCAAACTCCATCAAAAGACTCCCGGTGCAGGAGGGACAGTGTTGGGAGGTTGTCCCCATCCTCTCTCCAGCAGTGCCCATCCCACCCCCACTTCACTGCCACATGCAGATGGGGAACATTTCCACATCTTATCCTCACCCTGTCTTCTTGTCCTGCAGATCTTGGAGCGGACCCTGGAGCCAGACAGCTCGGATGAGGAGCCCCCTCCCGTCTATTCCCCTCCTGCCTACGAGAGCCAAGAGTTCTGCAGCCAGTACCCCTGCGCACCACCCACCCCACCACCCAGGTGAGCCCCCGGCCCCGCTGCATCACGCCTGCTGCTTGCAGTGGACAGCAAAGCACTGCCCGTACCAGCACCCCCCTGTACTGGGGTGTCTTGCTGTAGGTTAGCTGAGCCCAGTAAGGGGTATCTGGCGTCAGTTCATTAGGGCTGGGTGAGATGAAACCAAGGGAGAGATGAGTGAAGCTCACAGCTGGCTAAAGACCCTAAAGAGTGAACAGCTGAGGGGCCTGGAAAGCGGCTCCAGCACATTGTGGAATGGCAAAAATAATCTCCTGGGGTTGGGGAGTGCTCCCCTTCACTTGAAAACACCAGGTGCTGGCTGTCTGGGGCACCATACGTCATGGTGTACTGTGGTTTCTTGGTTCCTGGGACTACCGGTGGAGGTGGGCAGGGGGCTGCTGTGCTGGGCCCTGTGCCCCGCTGCTGTGGCAAACATCGTGGGGGTTTCTCCTTCACCGATGGTGCCATCTGCATTTGCCCCGCAGGACTGATGTACCGGGGCCTGGCAGCACCCTGGTGCCTGGGCGCTACAGGAACTGGAACCCACCACTCCTGGGCAACCTCCCTGAGGACTTCCTCCGCATCCTGCCACAGCAGAGCACGGGCACAGGCATGCAGGTGAGGGTCCCTGCCCCTTCCCACTCACGGAGCACCAAATCCAGTCCCTGGCCACACTCTGCTTGCAGCACCAGTGCTCTGAAAGCACCTGGGTACTGGGTGTGGACTAAACCGAAAGTCCCAGAGCACTTCTCATTGTTCAAGGCGAGACTGAAGGGAGCAAGGTGTGAGAGGGGAATCTTACACCAGGGCTATGATGTTTTTCTTGCTCTTAACCCAGCGGTTAGGGCCAGAATTGCCACTTACAATAAGCACCTAATACTTTTAATTGAACATCTGGCCTGCTACCCTGGTGAGGAGCAGCAGGGGCAGCACAGGCTCTTGGAGAGAGCAGGACTGCCAGGGCAGTCCAGGGGCTGGTGCAGCAGAACTTGGGTGGAAAATCTACTGCAAACCAGAGGATTTGACACTGGGAAATTGCAGTCCCCACGAGCTTCAGTTTTGGAGCCTGGGAGGCTGCAGGCACTCTGTGCATCGACTTCTCCTTCTCACCCTCCTTTCCTGGCTCCAAAGGCGGCTGCCACGTTTTCATAAATGATTGCCCTGCAAGTTGAGCTTCGCGGGCTCTACTACCTTTCTGGGAATAGGAACGTGCCAATTCTTCTGGGCTCAGGGGGAGGAGAGGAGCAGCTGCCCTTTTCTTTCCCTGGTAATTGTGTGCTTTTGCTTTTTATGGCCCTCTGAGAGCAGCTACAAATCAGATAAATGTTGTAGGTGAGGATAAGGTTGTGGCTGTTGAGTGTGAGTCTGCTGATCCCCTGGTGTGGCTGCACCAAGAGCTGGGGGAGAGCATGAGGTGCCTCATGCAGGGACGTTTGTCAGCGGGAAAATACAGACTCTGCTTTTTAGATAAGGGGAAATGAAAGTAGCAACACTGGCTGAGACCCTTCTCCATCACCTCCACACCAGCTCCTGTCTTGTCTCAACACCACTATTTAAAGTCAGAAATGTTTGCGGGTCTTCACTCTGCCAGAGGAGCCCTCCTAGAGGCATTGGCTCCTCCCCATGCCACACTGACCCCAGACCAAGAGGTCCTTATTCTGCATGGGGTGTCCACCTTCTCCTGCCCCTGCCATGTCCTGTTTTGTCCCCTTTGCATCAGCATGTCCCTCAGAATTACCTAGATTGGAAAAAATCTTTAAGATTGAGTCCATCATTGAGTGGGGAGGTGGTGCCACAGGCTGTTGGATTCTGAGGTACCCTGCTGGGTAGCAGCAGTCAATGGCCATTGAGGCTGGGGGTGTGGCAGTGGAGTTGCAAAAGGCTGTCACAGGCACCAAGACCACTGACCAACCTCTTCCCTGTCTGCCTCCTGACAGGGTTCCCATGGCTGCCGGCAGCCTGTGCCAAGGGGGCTCACCCCACGGGGCCAGGGCTCTCTGGAGCAGGAGCGGCGGTGGAAGCAGTACCTGGAGGACGAGCGGATCGCGCTCTTCCTGCAGAATGAAGAGTTCATGAAGGAGCTCCAGAGGAACCGGGATTTCCTCCTGGCCCTGGAGAGAGGTGGGTTGCACATTCAGAAACCTCTGCCTCTGCTTTTTGGGTGCGTGCCCCTGCTGCGATGCTGACCACCAACAGTGTTGCTCTGCCCATAGCATGGCTTGTGCAGGAGGTGGCCAGGTTGGTGAAGGGATGTCCAACCTGCTGGCACCAGACAGTGAGCTGCTCCCTGGGTTCCTGCTCCTGGTGCTCAGCTGCCCACCACAAGGCTCTCCTCCCACTGCGCACCTCTCTGCCCTGTCTCTGGCAAAGCCCAGCAAAATCCATAGCAAGGAGACTCAGAAATGCCCTCCCTATCTTTGTGCGCCCTGCAGGTCCTGGTAGGGCCTGAGCTGGAGAGCAGTTTAGCCATGATTGCTCCTTCCCATTCACTGTGCTCCTTTCCAGTGAGCCAGCAGCTAGCTGCTCTCCCAGTGCTGCTGGGAAGGCTCAAAGGTGTCAGTGGTTTCACTATCACCGACAAAGAGCTGCCATTCCACCTCCCTTACCCTGCTGCTGGCTCGAGGCCCCCTGCTCAAGAAGCCATCTCCCTCAGAGGTCTTACTGGGAGTTTGCAGGCTCCTGGCAGCACCTTCACTGCAGAGCTCATGCCCAGCTGCCATGGCTGGAAAGCCACCAGTGGGGTGCCACGTGCTTGCGGCAGGCGGGTGGCTGCTCTGTGGTGGTTGGACTGTCATCAGAGCACCTATGGTTGCCATGCTGAAGTGAAGCCTGATCTCCCTCCCTTGTCATCAGCCGTGGGGGCTTGCAAGGGGATCAGGGAGCAGAGCCATGTGCGCTGCCTCCAGGGTCTGATTGAGTGTGGTGTTTTTTTGTTTTTCAGATCGATTGAAATACGAGTCAAAAAAATCCAAGTCGGCCAGTGTTGCTGTCAGCAACGACTTTGGTTTCTCCTCAGTGTTATCAGGTAACTTTCAAGGTGCACATGAGCATCACCTCTTGGCAGCTCTGGTATTCCCAGCCCACTGCCCAGCTGCCTCTGGTGTGGCTGTGGGGGAACGAAACTGGTGGGTCACACCCTGCTGCACCCCTGGTCCCAGCACAGGAGAGGAGCTGGTAGGTGATGGGGCTGGGCACTGCTGCCCTCCCCACGTGGAGATGCTCCTGCTTCCTGCTCCATCCAGCCCTTTGAGCTGGGATCCAGTTCTCAGGGAGGACAAAGCCCTCCCTTGTCTTGGCCAGGATGTAGGATTGTGCCTGGGAGGCATAATGACTGTCCCTGGGTAATCCCGATTAACCTCGGGAGCAGAGCAGCTGCCCGGAGGCAGAATTAGAGCTGGTGTCCGTCAATGACCCTGTGTGAGGGCAGGCGAAGAAGAGTGCAGGCAGCAGGCCGAAGGAGGTTCTTCTCCCTCTCTACTCTGCCCTGGCAATGTCATTATCTTGAGTAATGCATCCAATTCTGGGCTTCCCAGTTCAAAAGAGACAAGGAACTACTGGAGAGAGTTCAATGGAGGCTCTGGAGATGCTGAGGGGCTGGAGCATCTCTGTGCCCAAGAAAGGCTGAGAACCCTGGGGAGAGAAGAGCAGCCTGAGAGGGGAGCTGATCAGTGCTGAGCAAGAGCTAGAGTCCCTAGGGGACAAGAGGATGGGGCCAGACTCTTGTCAGTGGTGCCCAGAGACAGGACAAGGGGCACCAGGCACAAACTGGAACCCAGGAGGTCCCATCTGAGCAGGAGAAGAACGTTCTTTGAGGGTTTCAGAGCCTGTCCCAGGCTGCCCAGAGATGTTGTAGAGTCTCCTTCTCTGGAGAGATTCCAAACCCACCTGGACACTGCAATACTGGCCCCCCTGCTCTGGGTGGCCCTTCTGGAGCAGGGCTGGCACCAGATGATCTCCAGAGGTCCTTTCCAACCACCATCATGCTGGGATCTAGTACTTAGAGTGCAATTAGTGCCCGGGATAATTTGGGGCTGCTGTTCCTGGGGCAGCACAGAGAAAGGTCTCCTGCTCCACAGCAGTGCTGCTGGTGGGACTGGGCCACGCTTGGCCCACGTCTATTTGTAGGTAGCTCGAGGTGGGCAGGGTGTGGTCTCTGCATCCACAGTCTCTGGGTTTCTGTCCACGGAGGGTCCTCACCTGGAGCTGCCCCAGCCCCAGTGTGCTGCTGCCCTCGTCCTGCCTGCTCCCACTCAGCTCTGCTCATGGCAGGGCTGCGCTTCACTGGTGCTGGAATTGGGTCATGGAAATGATTTCTCTCGAGCCTCCCCTTGCTGCACACGCACTCCCGGTGACCAGATGTTTGCCTTCCAGGTGACGTAGCCCCTTCCGTAACCAGCGAGGCCGGCGGTGCCGTGTCTGACGATGCCTTATTCAGAGACAAACTGAAACACATGGGAAAATGTGAGTTGGGTCACAGGCTGTGTATCAGCAGTGGGACGGGCAGGGGAAGAGCTGGTGGCATTGCCTGACACCGTGTGTCCCTGTCACCCCGGGAGTCACACAGGGCACTGCAGCATGAAGGGCACGGGCTGTGACACATTGCACTCAGCCCCGGCAGTGGTGCTGTGGGGTTGTTTCCATCTGCATTTTACATTCCTGAGCTGGTGCTTCCCCACCCTGTGGTGCTCTCCCAGCCCTCATGAGTGACAGGGAGCTCCTGTGCCAGGTCCCGCAGCTAGGCACCAGCACAATGGACAGGAGACAATGACCTGGGTCTTGATGCCCCAGCTTTTTACTGTCTGTCTGTCCCTGGTGCATGTGTGGCTTGTGGTGTGAGTTGAGGATGAAAAATAGACCAAGGTCTTTGGGCAGCTTTGAGTCACAGCCAGGTGAGACACTGGGCAGTTGTGGGTCAGTCGTGGGTAGGGAACGTCATGAAAATCCCAGTGAAAGAGTAAAAACATCAGAAGCCTCCAACAGGGATCAGTGTGTCCCATTGGTCCCAGGACCTGGCTTTTCGAGCCTGACAGCCCCATGTGGCCACAATGCTTCTAGGTCATAGTGTGTGGATTTCAGGTGGCTTTTGCACCACTGGCCCTGGCCAGCTCCTCCCCACCACCCGTGGCATCTTTGGAAGGGTTTTGGGGTGAGACCCTCACTTGGCTGCTTCCTTCCAGCCACACGCAAGAAGCTGTTTGAACTTGCCAGAGCCTTCTCTGAGAAGACAAAGATGAGGAAATCGAAAAGAAAACACTTGTTGAAGCACCAGGTGTATCCTAAACGGGGCTGGGGAGCTGTGGGGGATGTGGGGCTGTCGAGCAGCCTCACTCGGGTGCTTCTGGGGACTCCCCAAGGCCACAGTCTTGCCAGAGCCTCCCTGCTTGCCTCTCACAGCTGGGCTGTGGGCTGGGAAGGGTGATGGTGGTGCCACGGCCACGTCCTGGCCCTATGACTGGTTTTCCTTAGTGGAAGGTGCAGGCTGGGGACAGCAGCTTCCACGGCAAATCTTCTCGACGATGTTGAAGGACATTCCTGTGGTAAGAAGTGCCATGCCATGCTGTGCTGTGTTGTGCCATGTGTGGCTAGCTGGGGTCTTGTGGTGCCCTGCCCTACTCCCTTTTTCTGCTGGAGGTGGCTCCCATCAGGTCCATACCTGGACATGGCCACCTGTGTTGTGAGCTCACCCCTGGGCACACACAGCTCTCCTGTGAGTGGGGTGACTGGGGACAGCATCTCCTCTTTTTGGGAGCTTCAGCGGCTTGCAGCCGGGCTGTGAAGCCCTGTAGAATCGGGACATAGTCCTGGTACATCTGTTGTCAGATGGATATGCAGAGTTTGGTCTTGGCAGTGGGTTTTGTGCCAGCCTGGACCGCCTCAGAGCTGGCAACCACATGGAAGAAATGCCCTCATGGGCCAAAACTTCCTTCCAGTGTTCTCAGGTGTATTCTGGCAGAGTCTCCATGTCCCAGTCCCTGGGAGTTGTCTGTCTGGGTTGAGGAGATCCCTGCCCTGGGGCAGGGGCTGGGTGTGCTCCTTGCTGGGGCTGGGACCATGGTGTGGAAGTGACTGCAGCACCCACCAGCCCCCACCTGCCTCTGCCTTTCAGATGAAGACTTCCAAGCGCGGAGGCAGCAGCTCCGAGAAGAGGAGGAGATGCCAAAGGAAGGACAGTAAATGGTGAGAGGCACCCCAGGATGAACACTTCCCGGTGAGCATACAAATGGTCCTATCCATCCATCCTGGCTGCAGGGGCAGCCAAGTGCTTTGGGTCAGGTCCAGAATGTCTGTTGGTAGCTGTGGGACTGTAGCTGGGAGCAGCCCTGGGTGCTGTGATGGACTGGTGCCAGTGCCAGCCATGGGGTGACTGCGGCTGAGTACACGCCATTCTCCATCCCTCGCCTTCTCCCCCCTGCAGGTCCCAGTGCTGAGGTTTATTGCTGGCCCAGAATGTGCACGAGGCTTCAGAAGAAGATGACTGAAAAAGGAAAAAAACCAAACCACCCAACAGATAATCCAGTCTTTTGGCTGTTCCCCCTCTGCCGTTGTACTCATCTGAAGTACAAGTACCGAAGTGAGGCACAGTGTTTTCTTACCAGCGGTTTGAAAACAACTTCTCTTATCTAGAAAACCAGCCAAAAATGAAAAAAAAAAAAAAGAAAAAAAGGAAAAAAAACCCAAACCAACAAGCTGGCAGCTGATGTGAGCTGCTGTGGAGGAGCCAGCAGAGCTCAGACTTGGGAGGAGCAGTGTCCCGCCTGCTCTCTGTGTCCGAGCCGTGTTGCAGGAGGGATGAAAACCAGTCATACTGAGGAGGCCGTGTTCACGTGGGGGATCTGCTCGGCCGGGTGTTCCTGAACATATCTCTGTAGCGATCTGACGTAACTTTACTCTGCGCACACAGGAAAAAAACAGCCAAGTGAGAAAGAGAAGCTAACAGCTGTCATCTGCTATTGCTAGGAGTAATGAGCAGAGATTCAGGTCAGGTAATAGTCAAATAATATAAATTGTTTATAAAAGGAAAGGCCTTCTTTTCCTAGGCGTTTCACTTTGAATTAAACCTTTGCCTTCGGCATTGCTAAAACTGCCTTGAAGTACAGACACTTTGTGCCGCCGCAGGGCGGGGCGGTGGGGGCAGTGCCAAGGGCTGTGTTTCGCAGCAGTCGAGTGCTCGCCGCTGAAGCAGGATCCCACCAGCTGTGGGTCCCAGGATGTGTCCCACTGGCTGTGGCATGGGTCCCAGGGCATGTCCCACCAGGTGCAGTGTGCTGGTGGTGGTCCCATCTGCCAGAGTGGGTTCTCAGTGGATCTGGGAATACCCCTCACTGTAGGTAAGATGCAAAGCCTGAGCTGGGGGTTCTGCAGCTGAAGCTGGTGGAGGTTTTTTGGGCACGGAGATTTGCACAAGGGCTTGCGAGTGCTGACGGGTTTGGTGCAGGGCTGGAGCTGATCCAGGGGCAAAGCAGAGCACCCTTCCTCGTGCCCAGCCTGGGGGCTTCTTTCCCTGGGGAGCCTGGTGAAGGGCTGGGGGGCTGGCAGGCAGCGTTTGAATCATTGCAGCTTTCAGAGAAGCTGTCAGGCTAAAAATAATTGCGTAAACAAATTCTTTCCCTGTGTAAGTAATGAGTGAGGAGCGTAAAGTCAGAAATCGCTCCCGCCAGCACATTTTCTTGTCCTTTATCGGCATAATCTGTTTACCACTAAAAGCAGGAGGTGGCTGCAGACATGCCTGGTTTGCTTTCTGGCTCCTGTGAACCAGCACAAATGCTGCAAGATTGGAGCTGCGAAGGCGGCAGACGCCGAATCCCCAGCCACCCGACACACACGCAACTGTTTTCCCTGCCTCTCAGCAGGGTTTGGTAACAAAAGCCCACACTGCAGGCACTGCCTCCCGACAGGCTCCTTTTCAGAGCTGCCCGAAGCCCTCCTGCCTTTGAAGCTGATGCCAAGATTCCATTTCCCGCCCGTGCACCTGTTGAGAGCCACTGCCACCGGTGGGGAGCAGTGGGGACCTGTGGGTTTCACCCTCTCCCCAGTTTCTGGCCAGGGCTGGGACTGCTTGGAGGTGTCTGGGGCTGGTAGGGTCCCATTTGTGTCCATTAGCATGAAGGAAGTGATGTCAGCAGCAGCGGGGCTCGGCCAAAGCCTGGGGTGCTGGGAGTGAGGGCAGCAAGCTGGGCTGGAAGCACCCTGAGATGCCAGTGAGCTTTAGGTTCCTAAGATCAAAGCAGCATAAGCCCTACCACACTGAGCCTGTCCTGGCTTTGGTGTCAGCTCCTTTCCTTTGGAATGAAGGATTTTGGGGGTGGGACTAGATGATCTTTAAAGGTCTCTTCAAACCCAAACCATTCCCTGATTCTGTGGCCATGGGCACAAGGGGCTAAGTGTGAAGCTGGGGCTGAGAACAGAAGGTCCTTTAGTCCTTAGCTGGGACTTTTATTCCCAGCCTGAAAGCAGTGTAGAGAGAGGAGGGGCTCCTTTCTACCCTTGGCTGGCTCTGGGGTCTGTAGGAGGCTGCCATTACTCTCTCCCTCTCCAAAAGCAGCTCTGCATATTTGGAAGAAAACCAAGCTTGGAACTGGATCAGCTTGTCAATGTTCCAGTGCCTCTTAGCTACCAAGGGCTCAACTTTCAGCGAAGTTTCCATGAGCGCAGGAAGCACCAACAGGCAGTTGGGCAGCAGCTCAGGCTCTTGTGGGAAGGAAATTCTGCTTCTCCCAGACGAGGTGGTTGTTACTGGAGGGCTGATCTGGCTCATGGTGGGGGGAGAGGCAGCCAAGCACTTGTGCTCGGGTGCTTCCAGCACGTCTTCCCGCTGCTGAGCCCTCAGAGGGTTTGCTGTGCTGCTGGTCCTTGCCTTGGAGGATGGGCTGCCATGTGCCATGGCCACGGAGAATTGCACTGAGCTCCTTTAGGTGGTCTAGTGCTGGGAAAAGCCATGTTTCATGTCATGTCACAGGTCAGTCCTGCTGGAACTGCTGGCCTGAACAGCCCGAGTGGCATGGGGGTGAAAGCTGCTGCTTCTTCTCTCCCTTCTCTGCTCAGCTGGCACTTGAGCTGACACACTGACGCCTCCAAGTCATCTTTGTAGCATGGCTGTAGTTTGTTGGTGAAGAGGAGCCCAGAGGCAGCCACCTCTGCTTTTGCTTTGGGCTGGTCTGGCTGAGCATGTCCCCAAGGCGTCGGGCATCCTCTGCCACCTGCAGTGCCACCCAGGACCCAACAGAGAAAACAGGGGCTGCAGGGTGGGGACAGGCAGCACAGGGGCCACAGAGAGGGGACAAGCAGTGAGGGGGCTGTGGGGAGGGGACTGACAGTGCAGGTGCTGTGGAGAGGAGTGTCACAGTGGGCACAGCCCCCCCACCTCGTTTGCTCTGTCCCTCGTGCCTGCACAGGTTTTGGGTTGGGGGTGCCCAGCACACATGCCCCTGTGCAGTCAGTGGGCCCTGGAGCACAGCGGGTTGGCAGTGGGAACTTTGTGGGGGCTTGGGGATGTCTTTGCTCACAGGGTCTAACAACTTGCCCTTCGATATGCCAGGCCAGGAAATGCCTCTCTGAACAATGTCAACTCTGTAGCCATTTCAAAATATCTTGGAGGCAAAAAGTATAATTCTAATGGAGGGTGAAGAGTCATCAGTTTTATGTCCTTTAAAAAAGATTTAAAAAATCAGATCTAATGAGTAGAAAGGCCACTAAAATGGGCTTGGATGCAAAACACGTTTCTTACATCAAAATGTACCATTCTCAGTGACGTTTGTTTCACTTCTATACAGAAGGGTTTAAAAAGAACAAAACAAACAATCTGTGACATTTGTGAGTGTTGCTATTTTAGAATTTATTTCCATAAGTGATTTTTTTCTTAAAGATGTTTAATAGTAATTCATATAATAAAGTCTTGTTGTACTCTTAAAACTCAGGTGTGTTCTGCTTTTATACTCCTATTTCTTTGCAGAGGGAAAAAGCAATTTGGGGGGGAGGGTGTCAGTGCTTTTTCCCTTCATGCCCCTGCAGATGCCCCAAAGCCTCCCTGGCTCATTGCCTCCCTGCTCCTGATGGTGCTGACTTTGGATCTGATGACTTTCTGGAGAAGGCCAGTGCTGCAGGAGTGTCTGAAAGAGAACCTCTGGATGAACAACTTGACTCAGTATGAGCACATCGTTCTCCTAACGCAGCTATGAATGGAGCCAATGTGGCTGAGTCGTGCCCCCTTCAGCCGGACTATCGGCTGGACCCGAAGCAACGCCTGCAATCAGTGTGATTGTGCCATGTGTCCTTCATCTTTATCCACAACCATTCTACATTTATAGTGATCCTAAAAGCAAACGTGTTTACATCTTTTACTATTGGTCAAACAGCAGAGCT
>JAOEGS010019023.1:8821-22918 GCA_025447755.1 Corythornis vintsioides
CTCAAAGACTTTCTATTTCAGTGTAATAAAACTTAGGGGAATGAATATACTTAATCTTAGCTAAAATCTGAACACTATGTTTTAATAAAGATTCTGAAGTAATTGTGACTTGAAGCTCCTGCTTATTATAATGGATAACATTTCCAGGGGAAACAGGAAGGGGGTTTATTCAGACTCCTTTGGTAGGAGACAAGCAAGAGAGACAGACAGACAAGATAAAACTTCAGATTCTGAATCTCCTTAACAGATTGGTTATATTAGTCACTATAAAAAGAGTTTATCCTGTCCTTCTGACACTGTAAATATTAGCTTACCAGTTTAATTATAATTGGTCACATAATATACACAAGGATGTTTTGGTTTTTTGTTGGGGTTGTTTAGTTGGGTTATTTTTGGGGGGGTTATTTTTGTTTTGTTTTGTGAGGGGAGTATCCTATAAGCATAAGAAAAGCCTGTAATAGGCAATGGATTTTCAGTTTCTCTCAGGAATGTAAGTTAAACAGGAATAAAGAATCTTATAATAATTTAAATTACTTTCTTACTAGCTCAAGCAATTGTCACATGAAACATCCTCCCTTGAAAAGTAGGCTTTTTATAGACCTTTAAGTTTAAACTTGTATAGTCACACATATTAATTACATGTATATATGCAATGCCAATTCAGAGGGGTACTTGAATATATTCATTACTGATATTCTGGATTTATGGCTATTGAACTAGAGGTCCATGAAACCTTGCTCTCCTCATTCCCAAAGGGGCTGAAATGTTCTGTAGTCCTGTATGCTTGTCACTATTAATGTTCCCCCTAATTTATTTCAGTGTGTGTGACAAATGGCTTCCTGAATATCAACATGAAACTTGTAGCCCTAATTCACATAAGGCTGGTAACAGGACAGGAAAATAAATTCGTTTTTAAATCCTCTCTGTGCTTTTGATATTCTGGGGCTCACTAAGTTCATGGTTAAGTTTCTACAGCCTCATGGCTACTTCGTCATGTTAGAAAGTAGAAAAAAAGTTATTTTGAAGTGCAAAATATGTTCCTGACAGGCCCCCAAATGACACTGTGTAATGCACAGGAAGCATAGATGCATCACTGACACCTCTTATACAAAAAGTGCAACACCTTGGGACAGACTGACAGAACACCTTCCCAGTCAATTCCTTTTGAATTATATAATTCCAGTAACAGATAGAGTGAAAAATGAAAATACTGTTGGAGTAAGTCATTCTTTATGTGGCTGGGAGCAAAAGTGCACTTCCTTCTCAGGAGAAAAAGCCCCCAAAGAAGTACCATCAAGGGGTGCTGGTCATCCCCCTGTCACATCCAGGTTTTCTGTCTCCTGCCTCTCTCAGCTATTGCAGCAGTCACCAGTAAACCTGGTGGTGGCTACAGAAAAGCAGGGTAAGGGGTTGAGTAAGCAGGGGTCATGGCAAAACAATGCTTGAAAGCTGAACTAAAGTGGTCTACCCAAGTATGTGCACATAAGAACACCTGCATAAATATGCATACATGAAAAAGAAAATCCCTACTTCCATTTAAAGCAGTATTTTGCCAATAGATTCAGAAAGAATATAATGCCACCCAAAGAACATCAGAAAGTATAAATCAATGATTTCTGGAAAATACATTGAAATGGAAATGTCAAAATTAATTTTCTTGAAAAAAATAAAACAACATTTCTATTGTATAAGAATGTACTTTAAAAACATGTATTTTCATTTAGCATTGTCTTGCTATTGCCCACAGCACATGTGAAAAGTAGCTATTATCCAGTGACAGAGAAGTAGGTTACTGAAATTACTGGAGCTTTAGCATTTCAACACACCTGACACTAAGACTGATTTCTGTTCTTTAGATGAAATTATCTGATACTGTTCCATAGAGTAACAGGGAACATTCCTGTTATCTTCAGATTATGAGCATATGCAGACAGTATTTTAAAAAAAAAATCTGTACAGTCTGGAGAGAGACTGGTACCAAGTATCAATCATAGCCCAAGATCCTGTTTCATTGCCCCAATGCTGTAATTCACCAAGGTTCATGGTATAAGCTGCTTATTTTTGTTCTTTGTTTGCAATTCTTGTGAATACAAAATTAAAACACTAAGCAGCTGTCAACTCCTGTTTGTGGCTTAGAACAAAAGTCCAGCAAACCCCAGAATTTTACATAGTTCCACATCAAAGCTATAGTTCAAACCTGTCCTTATCTGAACAAAATTCACTCCTTCCCAAAATACTTGAGAAAATAGGACAAATTTTACTTACAGGTTTTCTGTTGGCTTTGTAGGTCATGCATACTGATAGTACCATGGACGTTTTGAGTAACCTCCTCTCTCCATAGCACAGTCTGAAATCATTAGCAGAATCCTCATGGTGAAGATCAGTATTCTTGAGAAACATCTATCACAACCATATTCTCAATTTATAATCCTATTTGCAATTTCATTTTTAAATTAAAACAACAGATTTGATGTCTACCTTTTGGCATGTTTTTTAAAAAGACTGTGAATAACTCAAAAACTCTGATAATTTGGAATAAAATCTCTAAATAGGTAAGTACCCTGTGATCCTTATTTTGCTTCTGAACTTACTAAATACTGCAGGGTGGTATAGAAACCAAACCAAGAACACATTTGATATCTATTTCTTGTACTGACAGAATAAAGTGGAATTGTGCATGCCTTTCAATGTCTGTGTGTGTGTTTGTTTCAAGTATTTGCTTCAGCTGAAGAGGTGAATAGTTAATTGAGGGTTTGCATAGGGTTAATTCTTGAATTGATCTGATGATTATGAAATAGGAGATAGAAGGTAGGGAAGATATCTTGGAGGTCTTTGGAGTCACTGGTCTGGGAGAACTGAGGCACTTGGTCTGTGAGGGGCCAGAAAGAAAGCCATAGCTTGCTTTCTATGCTTAGAAAGCACACCAAAGAGGCAGTCAGGGGAAAATAATTGCTTTACCATGGTCATGTTGAAAGATGCTTAAGAGTACATATTGTGGTTGGGCCTAGTCAGAGCCACCTGGTAACACTCTAGAAAGTGTTTGTGAGGTCTTTGAGCAGGAGATCTGCAATACTTACTCAACTAGTCTTTCCAATCTGTGCCCTTTGAAGCCAGAGTTCTGCAGGTATCTAATAGGATTTAGAAAAATAAATCAATGAAATAATCTTTAATTATACAGTTAATACAGTTTATTGCTGGGTGATAGGCCAAAAGCAGTTTCCTAAATTGTTTCAAAGTTTTTTTTAAAAATACAGTGAAGAAAAATATTTTTTTTTAATGTTAAATTTCAAAAGGCAACATCATTCTGTTGCCTTAATAGTGATGCATTCATAATAGTAGAGAACTCTGAATATCAAGCTTATCTGTCTCAAATACCAATATTGACAAATTTATCCAGAGTTCATGTGCAGTTGTATTAGCCAAAAAAAAAAAAGAACTATTTCAGGAAGATGTTGACTTTCCTTCAACTCCCTCTGAACTCAGGAGGAAAGATAAGGGTGTCCAGGGGAGGAGAAATTATAAAGGTATTGGATAATAGCATTCATCATCTTGCTTCCTAAAATGCAAACTCCTTTGGGCTTCTTTTTGTCTCTCATCTCTTCTAGACTGAAGCTCAGGGAGAAGGTAGAATATTAAAAAACCATCCATTTTATAATTGGTTACTAAAGTCAATTCACAGATGACCTTGAAAAAGAATTAATCCAGTAAACTTATAAAAGAGGATGACCCAGTCATTCTGATTAACATCAGAGCAAGTGATGGAACAGCAATGTGGTAGGAGTGAAAGAAGACAGAGAAGATTAAAGTACCAAATATATTAAAGGATTTCTTTATAAATTTCCTCTTCCCTTGCATCCTGACAGAAATCCACAGATTCAAGTTGACAGTATAAATATATTACAAATTTAGTATCTGGTCAACAGCTCTCACTACACCTAAAGCAGGCAATTTAAAAATTTGTCACAGTATTATTAGTTCAGATTTTCCATACTAGCAGGAGACTTTATCTATAAAAATGTAAATCAAATTCATGAATATTCAAGAATCTAGAATTTATTTCTAGGTTTACTTTCCTGTCTTTTAAAGCACTTTTATTAAGTCACTTGACCTTTTGTGCTGGTTTTGGCTGGGGTAAAGCTAGTTTATTTCATAGTAGCTGGTATGGTGCTGTTTGGTTTTGTGCTAAAAAGAGTTGCTAACACAAGGGTGTTTTAGGTATCATGCTTACACAGAGTCAAGGCCTTTTCTGCCTCTCACACCAACCCACCAGCAAGTAGACTGGCAATGCACAAGAAGCTGCAAGGGGACACAGCTGACCCCAGCTGTTCAAAGTGATATTCCCCCATTCTACTGAGGGGGACTGAGAGAGCAGCTGTGTGGGGCTTAGTTGCCAGCTGGGGTTAAATCACAACACCTTGGGAGAAGACTTAAGCTATGAGGAATATGGGGACAGGAGAAGTTACTTACTTGTACAGTAAAAAGGAAAACCAAGATATAATTGTCATTGCCTGTAGCATTAAGGAATTCTGTTAAACACCAATTTATCATGCTCTAGTGGTACAGGTGGGGGATAAAGCTCTGCTTCACTAAAGTGCTAAGTCTCTCTTCATTCTCATGCTTGACAAGCTTAGAAACAAGTATTAATGCAAAATTTCAGAAGTATCAGTTCAGTTGCTTAGAGGTATCCATAAAAAGTATAGAAAATTACAGTTTGAGAGGTTTAAATTAAAACCAGTGGAAGTTGTTGCTTTATGCTTTAAAGCTTGATGCTTTAAGGGGAGCTTAAAAATAACTCTGGATGCCCCATACTCACAGAAAGGTTTGTGAGGTCAGGTCAGATCAGGGAAATGCAGCAGCTTATATTTAGTGTTACATTATTCTGTGTAAGAAATTGTTCATTTGAGTGTTTAACCTGCAGAGTCATCCTGTGCTGGTACTTTCAGCTGACAGCCTCAGGAAAATTGTTTTCACAAACATTTTTACTCTGAGTGTTTTCTTCCCTAATGCCATGTGATAAAGTTGGGGAAACAGGGAGAAGGACACACTCATTGTAAGTTTTGATGTTCCTTTCTATTTCAAAAGCTGGATGACAGCCATTGCTTAAATTCAGCCTTCTTTATCCCCAGGTACAACAGGATCCCAGTGTGTTTATGCAGCTATCAGAACTGAGTATTTGCAGCACTTTCTGGATCCCAGTCTTAGTCTGCTGCAGTGTTATTCTCCTTTAGCTCATCACAAATATCTTCCTTTTGCTTCTGAAATATGGCCAGGCTGTGCTACAAGCTCAGTGTGTTGCTTAGTGATGCCTTGACAAGGCTTACACACCATTTTTCTTTTGTTGTTTCTGGTGCCACTGAGTAATTCTCCCCATTTCTTTAATTTCTTTGCTGTGGATGAGCTTCTTGGCAAACAAGAAAAGGTGGTGTTGTCTATGGCCCTGATCTCACAAGGTGAGGAATGCTCTCAGTTCTCAATAAATCATGCCTCAAGGAAATGCTGAGATTGCCTGTACACCATGGGATCAGCAACTAGCACAATGCTCACTAGGCAATACTTGACATGCTGCTGTCTGAAATCTAAATGTTTTCTGGAGCTGCCATAGCCCTGACAAGAGGATTTCATTTCCTGGGTGGAGGTCACTGCCCTTAAACTTTTCCTGAAATAAGGCTCCTAGGAGAAACAGGTGGTTTCTTTTCAAGTCCTTACTTGACATAACTATTACAATATTTTACCAAATGACCACTTAATGTAATTCTCTAACAAGTTTAGAAGTCAGTTCCCAATACTATTCCTTTGATAATAAACTTCCATTTTGCACTTAGCTCTTGGACATTTTCCTCTTTAGTTCCTTGAGTATTGCAGGGAGGGTAAATCAGCTTCAAATGAAAGCAGCAAAAGCACTTTCTTACATTTTGCTTAATTGGTAGCCAGGTGGTTAGGCTGAGTTTCTCTGCAAGGAAAGACACAATGATGGGTGCCCTCCTGAGAGGGAATTGAGGCCTCATTTCCTATTCCCTGGCTGACACAGATACAGGCACAGAGGGACTCCTGTGGCACTGTTTGTGGCAGAAGCAGAATCAGCACATGTTTGTTGAAGTGTCTCTCCTGGACCAAGTGATACAAGCCAAGTAGACTCTGGGGTATTTTAACATACTGCAACAAAATTCTTCACGACCATAATTTGTTTTTGTCACAGTTTATGGTTGGGGCAGCCTGCTAGAACTATAACAGATGCTCTCTGTTAACACCACCCCCTCCTCAAAGGGTAAGAGAAAGGAACTGAGACTTAGTGATTAGAAAAGGAACCTAGAACAAAAAAAAAAACAACAACAAAAAAATATATAAAACTATATACAAAACCAGTACAGAACACTGCCCCTCTCCACTCCCCCACCCACCCAATGGCAATTACATCACCATCACCACTGATGCTGTGGATGAGGCACCTGGAGGTACCCGACTGGGCCTAGTGGAAGGTAGGAGCTGGATTCTGGTACTGGATTCAGGAACCCATAGATCATCATCAAAGGCAGAATGGACAGAGTCCTCATTGGGTACCAGCCAACAAGAAGCTGGAAGAGCTGAGGTGGAGGGGCTTTATATATTGAATATGATATATATGGGCTGGAATCCCTTGTTGGTTGGTTTGGGGTCACCTGTTCTGTCCATTCCTCCCTGCAAGTGCAGCCTTTCACTTGCTGCACTCCCCATCATGGAGCACAAGATCCAGCAGTGGCCTTGGTCTGTACACCAACCTTTGGTATTAACTCTACATGAGGTGTTGCCACTGCTAGAAGCAGGCACTGCCTTGGAAAACATGCTGCTAACTTCAGACAGTGCAGTTTAGTTAGAGAAACTGAGCTGAAAAGTAAAATCACTATCTTCAAATAGTATTGCTATACCAATCAGATCAGACACTCTGTATGAATATATATATTCATTGATCTCAATCCTGTTTGTGATGATTAATAAAACATGTGAATGCAGACACTGTTTTCAAACTGCTTGTTAACACTTGTTCATTTGACAGATTTTCTGAGCAAGACGGAATGAGAACACTCCACTTTTGTTTGTGCTAAAAAATGTCAGTTACGCTATGTAAAACATTTATGTTATAGCACAAACAATTAAGAAAATAATCTTTTTACTCAGTAAATGCAATCTAGTAATATGGTTTTTGCAGTAACTGTTTCAAATTCCTTTACTATACTAATAACTGCATGAACATTTAGAAAAGCAATCATCGTTTATAACACATATTTAATTTAAGGAGAAATAGATACTTTTAATGGCTGCTGAATTACTCCATAATTAGACTATATATGTCTCCAGTAAAATGGTGTTCAGAACTTGACACCATGCAAAGCTCAGCACATCCTCTTCTCCACTAGTTTTAGGGAGTAGCTATCTTGAAAACAAGATGAAGAACAAAGTCAACCTCATTTTTTCTCCCTTCCCACAAAACACCTTTGAAATCTTGGGCGGGCTACCCAGGTCCCAGCCCAGTGATATGTGAAACTGTTTTGGGGTGCAGTGTTACATAAAGGGGACTTCTGCAAGATTAAGAATTGAAAACAGGTTTCTGAATTGTCCAGTGCTGGTTAGCAGTTGAAAATCTGCTAACCACAGAACTAGCAGGATGATTCCAGCCCAGAGAGGTCTGGATCCAGTGTCTCCATTAACCTCCCAGTAATCTTCCACCCCTGAAATGATTGGAATCACTCTAGTAGCAAAAGAAAGGGATGAAAAGCAAAGAACAAAACAGTAACATCTTCAAACATATACCTGTTTTAAAACTCAGAAATGCATTTGTCTATAAATACTGCTACTAATAATAACAGTATTTGATCTCAACTGTTAGGATTGTATGGAGATGAACAAAATAGCTACGATCTCAAGGGTACTATCTAGCTACAATAACTCACATCCCTTCCGTGTTCTGAATTAAAATGAATATTTCCAGTACTATTGTCATTACAAATCTCTTTTCAGTTTCAGGTATTACTTTCCCAAGCTCAGATATATTCTTAATTAAAATCAGGTAAAGGAAGCTCCAAGGGCAGCCTATAAAAGAGACTCAGAACAAATTATAAAGGCTTCAATAATTGTAACACTGATGGCTTTTTTTCTGGTAGGTCTGGTTTAAGGGACAGATCAGCTGCTAAGAGACAGAAAAACTGTAGCTTAAACCTTTTAGTCTTGAAATCTTAATATCTTCACTGTTTTGCAACAGAATTAATGGTGTTTTACTGACATTGCTTCAGACAAATTAGCAGTGAAATTAATCTGGTATTATCACTTTATTCTGTTGAGCCAAACTCAATCTATTCTAGTGCCAGTTATCTTCACTGCAGAGCTTTGTGGAAAATCAGCTGAGGTTCCTTTCATATATATTTCCTTTTAGAGCCTGACCCTACAGAGTGCCAAACGTTATCAGCTCTCAGGGAAATCCAATGGACTTGAGGCACTTTATGCCCTTCAAGACCAAATCCTAAATTGAGTATTTAGCTGCACAGTTGTGGGGTACCTTACTCTACTACCTGAAACAAGCTACAAGAAGTAACCTTGCTAGAATCAGCATTTCAACCCAGGCAGTTTCCAAAAATCAGCAGTCAGGGGCCAAACCCTTGAGGCACTGAGCCCCACTGCTGCTGCTGACCTGCTTGGTGCTTAAAGCCTCTCAGCCCTTCACTCTCTTGCTCGGCACTAACCAAATTCAGCATTCTATGGTCAGCAGCTGCCATTGCCTTCAAGTTTAGTAGCTTTAAAAGGCTGCTGAAACACAAAAAAGCTTTCAGCCTTTGTCTCCCCATGTCATTACAATGCAGCAGTTCTTGCCATAGCAGTCATGAGTAAGTCAGTCGTGATTTTTTTCAATATAGTTTTTAACTGTCCCTGAAAACTTGACAACAAAGAGAAAAAGGGGGAAAAAATGCTTACCAAGGACAGGTTAGAACAGGGAGAAAAGATGTGAATGCTGTATATAGTTAAGGGAAAAATAAGCAGGTATCATTTTCTTAAACTAGTGAACAATTATTAAATTAATTAAGTGAAAATATCCTAGTGGATGGGAAGCCTGCAACATTGAATTAATAGCTTAACAGTAGTGAGGTTCAAGTCTTGATGAAACATGCAATATTGTAAAATGTTATTTTTAATAGCTTCACCTTTCCTATTCTTATGTGTTAGATTAGACCTTAATCACAGAGAAGAAGAGGAATGGGGCTTCTCCCAGTTTCCCATCCTCTGGTTTTGTGGAGTTTACTATTGCTCTCTAAACAGAAGTCCCATTCAAGACTAAATAAGGTTTGTCTAAACATAAGGTTTTACTTTCTGTAAAAATTTTAAAAATTGGAAAAAGCAACACATGTAAAAACCACTTTATAATTTCAAAAGCCTTGTATCTTATCAGGCTTGTTTTCCCTTCAGGTTCTCCCTGATTCTATTAAGATGTTTAATGTTGTTTTTACTGCAGATTCTCCCTGTTTCTGTTGTTTAATGTTATTTGCTTAATGTATTTAATATTTCCAGTACTGGAAACAATTCTGCACTTAACAAAGGATGAAACAGATGGCCAAAAACTAGACAGCTTTCCATAAATTCATGTAATTCTGGGCCACATGAAGCATTGATAAGTGATATTTTTCATGTGAGTGTTGAAAAATAAAACACATGTGCTGGTGTCTAGACCACATGATCTGGAAAAAGATACATAGCCATTTTTTATGAAAGGTTTAAAGGTGATCCCCAAAATGGTGAAATTAAGATGCAAACGAGATCAGATGTCACATACACAACAAAGTTTCTAAAGTGGATAGGACAGAGAGAAAAACAGAAACAGAAAAGAAAGGAGAAAGCAGAGAACAACAAGCAATAGAATAGCCACCAGCACGGTCCAGAGAAGAACTGTCTTATGATATTGAAAATAAATAACCAGATAGGCCCACCTGGCTTCCAGTTTATGAACACACAATCATTTGTGTGATCTCCAGTATTTGGAAGTGACTGCCTGGGTTTTATGAAGCAAAATATTTTTAGTGGTCACAAGGATGTATTTTAGTAGTTATGGTCTTAAAATGGGCTGTGGTGTATGAATCACTTATTGTGATTGTTGGAACACAAAAAGGAAACAAGGCACAGACACAGATTAAAGATGCTCCATACAGGCAGAAAAATAAACAGCACTCTAGGAGCTTAAGACAAGGAGTGCACTATACCTTTAAAATGAAGCAGAGTGTTTTGTGTAATTCAGACATGAACTTTCAGAAAATAATTTAATGCTCTTCACTGTTCAAGGTTAATTTTTTCATGGCCTCTTGATCATACAGATGACTAATCAACAACCAGATTTCACAGGGTAACAGGATGTCAAGGGTTGGAAGGGACCTTGGAGATCTTCAAGTCCAACCCACCTGCCAGAGCAGGACCATAATAATATATAATCTATAAATAATAAAATATAAATATATAAATATATATATATAAACTATAATCTAATCTAGCACAGCTCACACAGGAACGCGTCCAGGGGGGTCTTGAAAATCCCCAGAGAAGGAGACTCCTATTCTAGTGCTCTGTGACCCTTACTTATAGTAAAGAAGTTCCTCCTCATGTTGAGGTGGAACTTCGTGTGCTCCAGCTTCTATCCATGATTTAACTTGTGAAAGCCTTTATTTGCCTCTGGTTTCCTTCAGTGCTATTACAGCGTGTAGTTTAAATCTTCTTTAATCTACTTCAATGCTGACAGACTGATTAGTAAACATTAATTATAAAGGTGCTGAGTAGGCATTGTGAAAGAAGGGGATGAAGAGGAAGTAATGGCTGAGGAAGGGAGGGTAATGAAATTATCTGTCTAGTCTGCTACGCCACACTATACAAGTATGTCTCTTTGTTCCCTATTATACCAAGTTTAGCAGTGATCTCACATAACTAACCCCTGACCTGCTGCTACACAGCTGAAGCTCCCTGTCGTGCATTTGCAGCACTGTCTGAGTCTCTGCTCTCTCCTGTGACCAAATGTGCCAGACCTTGTCCACCTTGTTTGTCATCTGGCTATATCTTGTGCTCAAAAAAGTCCCCTTCAAGAGCATACTCTGCAGCACCCTTGAGCTGGGGTTTTTCTTATGTGTCTTGATATACTGGCTGCATCCTTAAACTCATAAACCAGCACAGTGTTGCTTAGTGCATAGATTATATCACCTGAGAAGCCTTTATGTCAGGCCCTGGCAGTGAGAATAGGCCTCAGTGGGAACATTCCACTGTATTAATTTTTGTTTTGTTCCCTGCATAACAATTTTTGATACTTGGTTGAAAAAAAGTTAAGAACAAGAAAGTCTGCTTAACTGGACCTACGTTTGTGCCCCTGAGAGCTGAAGGGCTGGTGTCAGCACTTGAGAGTGCTGTGAGAGAGCAGGGTCTATGTTGGAGTAGGAAATGCCAAGGAGAAACAAAGCCATTGCTAGAGAGGCAAAGCTTAAGATTTTGTCTTCCAAGTCAGAGAAGTAAAAGAGTATTATTTTCTCTGGGGATAGAAGTGGAAAACAAAATTCCAGCTAATAGTACATAATCATTCAAGAAGATATATTTAGATCTGCTGAAAAACAGTAGCAAATATTTACGGGTATGAATTGTGATTAGCACAAGCATGTCCCTAATTCCTCCTACTTGATAAATCAAACTAACAACACAGCATATCATTTTCATATTTATTCATTGGCAATATGTTTTTGAGGATGAGCTGGTGGATTGCTGCATAGTTAAATTAACTTACTGTTGGTCTGACAAACCCATTAAAATGGAGTACTGTGAAAGGGTAACACCTTCAACTTTGGAAGCAAGAGCCTCCACTTTGCTTTTCCACAAATATTGTGATGATTCTGCTACTACTGTGGTGACTGCTGCTGGTTGTCATGTTCTTTCTATTGTCACTTTTCCTTTACTACACCACATGGAACTGCAGCTTGTCAATTAGAAAGATGTTGCATTAGTTTGATTGCTAATTTAAATAAAACCAGAAATCACTCAGAGCTGTCCTAATGCATCACTTTTACAAAGTATTTCTTCAAGACAAAGTATGATGTCAGTAATAAATTCAGCAAACAATTACATGTTTCATAAACTCAAAGGCCCCCAAATATCTGAGTAGCTCATACTTTGGTCCTGGAAAAAATTTACTAGAAGTCTTCAGTGGCTGTATCTACCTATCAGCTCTGTGCATTGTAGTCTCATGCCCAGTGTCATAAATATGTGGAGTGATGGTACTCCTTTGTGGTTCTTTTCCTGAATCCCTTATGCTGACTACAAGTAGCTACAACTGTTGAGAATTCAAAGTTGAAAAACAGATCTCATTCAAAAAGCCCTAATTTCAGCCTGTAAACTTGGGATCCTCAGGTTTCATTATCACTTTTGAACCTCTTAGCATTCATCTTCCTGGGTCCAAGTAGCTCAGGAATAAGCAGAGGCTGTATAAATATGCATAAAATAGACCCTTGAGCTTCAGAGACATGACTCAGTGAGAAAAGTTTTCTGTCACCTTTTTACCATAAAGACTTTGTGGCAGGGAAATAATCTCTTATTTTTATCTTATATGCTCTACAACACATTTAAGAAACCAACTTCACTGGACAATTACCTGCTATATTTTGAATGTCTTCTATACTGTTTTTCTTCATTATGAAATAACATCAGTCTAGATAGCTGCAATGACTGATTGTTTTTTCTGTGTCTTTATACTATTAAAAAAATGAGGTTTTCAAATTCATGGTGACTAAATTTTTGTTCACTAGCAGAAGTTTGCAACTGTTCAATGAACTATCCCAGAGATATGTTCGTTACTATACAGGTGATGTTCTAATGATTCCTTCCATTTTCAAAGCTATTCTGAGGCATTCCAAATCAACTTCATTAAGCTGATAGATCAATACCTGGGATTTAGGTGCAGAAAAGCTCAGCACTGCTGAACCTAACGTGTCTAGCCCTCCTAGTGTCATTTACAGCAGTAAGTTATGTGTCTAGGTACAGTATTTCATAAGGCTCTTTGCTCCTTTTGGCTTCATCCCAAAACATAGAACTTCTCAAAGGCAATTTTTATTCTCCCTAGATCCCATTTGATTGTACCCAAGGGTACAACTCTGTGAAAAACCTGCTTCTAATCTTCATGAAATATTACTTTCACATCCTGGCTAAATCTAAATTAATCCAAGAAGCACTGTCAAAAATTTGCTCTTATACAGACATGACTAATGATTATTTGGCAGTCATGGCATTTAAATATTGATAGTCTTCTTTAAAAGCTCTTTTATTTCATTATTTGATATTTGACTGTTTTACTTCACATAAATGTGCAAGCAATTTGCACCTAATTATGCACTTGTCACTTAACTCCTACTTACAGTTTTCCACACTGCTACTCTGGATAAGTACGCATTAAAATGATTTAGCTGTGTTGGATCAACTATCTTTTTTTCCTGAAAATTCTTCATTTCCAGGAACACTGATGATCAAAAAGTAGTTCTAGCTAAATAAGAGTAAATTAGTAATGCAAACTACTAAGGAAAGGGTCCAAAATATTTATTGTTTAAAACCAGCTAAACTGAAATTCTTGGGGAATTACAAACAATAAAGGTCTGATATTTGAACTAATGCAATAGTCCCTTAATTAAGTCTCAGAATTAGCTCCAAATGAGACCTCCTGATCTTTCTCAATGCTTACACATTTGTGTCATTAGATTACATCTACAAGGAAGACTTCTGGGACAAAGATATGGATCTGGTTTGACCAAGAAATGTGAGCTCCAATTCAGTGTTCTGGACAAACTACCTGTTTTGTGAAAAGAAATATTTTAGGACTGCAGTTTACACTCATTTTCTATAGACAGTATCTGTAAATACACTGGATAGTATTCAGACCAGTCTCCCACAAGCTTTTATAACTACTACTGTCCAAGTAGTAGTATATATTTGAGTTATTACATATACACTATATTTTAATAATACAGTATTATATTTATATACTATATACTTATACATACTATATACATTTATAATATATAGTATGTTAGAAGTGAAGGAAACCTACTTGTTCATTTGTTAGTTTGA
>JAOEGS010019026.1:0-21960 GCA_025447755.1 Corythornis vintsioides
ATATATTTATTTTTTTTCTTTTTAAAGATTATAGACCCTTATGTTCTAACTCAAGGAGCCTGGCTTCCAACTGAGGTAGACAAATATGTCCAGAAAAATGTCCCTGAGACCCATCCAATGCAGACAGCTGTGCAGCAAACAGGAAATTGAGGAAGTCAGGTTCATCAGAGACACAGGATTTCCTTCATGGATGTTTCAGATAAAGCATCTTTAATTTTTCCATGCTAGTTCAGAGCTGTAGAAGAGCCATGAGAAAAGCAGGGAGAATATCTCCTTGTGGGTTGAAGACAGTGATGTGAAAGCAAAACCAAAAGGCAGCTTCTTGTGGGGACCATTGCACCGTGGTTGTGTTGACATGACCTCTTCCAAGCAAACTCAAGCTTGTTTGTCTGTGGTCCAGGCTGGCAGGACATGAACCAGCTCTGAGCCATGTAGAGGGACACAGAAGGGTAGGACTGTTAGAGATGGGAACATTTCTATCCTAATGTGGTTATAGTTCAAGTTGGACATGGTACTTCTAGTTTGAACTCTGGGCAGAGCAATCTCAGTCTTCTCTCTATATAGGACAATTCAAGTGTCCTCCTAGATTACAATTTGCCATGCTAAAGGTTTTACTGCTGGCAGAATTCCATCACAGGAGGCAGCAGGTTCAACTACCAGCATGTAAGGAGTGATTTACTGTGTGAGTGGCAGGGAAATGCAGTCTGCTCCTGCAGAATCACTTCTGCTGCTGCAGAAATCTTCTAAGACATTCTCCTATGACTTTGAAGATGTCACTGATTATCCTGTGAAATGAGGTTGGTTTTGTGATGGCTCTTGTCATTTCAGTGTTGGGACTATAGAAATATCTATGTAGCTTCTGGTATGATGTGATCCCTAATTAGTTTGAGGTTCCTATGAAACACTGGAAAATTTACATGCCAGTAGTTAACAGTGTCTGTGTGGCATTACTAAAGCAGAAAAGCACTTAGACGTCTGCTTATATGACCTTAATTTGACTCACTCTCCTATTTGTGATTTTGGTTTTGACAGTCTTGAATTACGTGATCAGGGTTTTGACTCATTTTGTGCAACATGTGGTTGTTCTAGAGATGGCTCAGTGCTGTGTAGTACCATATGTTTGTATACAAGAGCCTTATCTGCTGGAGAGACTGAAACATGTGAGATGAATAATGACTGGAGAAGAACAGAAGGTCCCACAGCATAGGTGGTTACTGAAACCCATCTGAGTAATAGCAACTCTAAACAAAGTCTCTTAAACCAAACCACTTGCCCATGACCTTGTTCGTGTTCCTTTGTCTTTTTTAGTTATTTTACAGTTTGGGGTAACTGCCCACAAATTTCAGCTTCATGAGGTCCTATTTTCTGGTTGCTTGGATAAGGCAAGTTGAATTAAAACTTTGGCATAGACCCTACTTGAGAGAGCAACAGAGAATTTAACTTCTGTACTTGACAAGCTAATTGGACAAGGTTTAAAACCATCAGTTATGCAATAAAACTGTATGTAATTAATTAAAGGAAGCTGATTATTTTCAGTCGGGCTCTGTTCCCTGAAACATCCTCCTACTCACTAATAAATTTTGTTCCTGCGGTGGTTTTTCTGAAATTAATAAACACATTGCAAAACTAGAGTAAGTCTGCCTCATTGTTTTCTTCCCATGCCCACTAGGATGCAACAGTTACTGAACTGAAAATTTTTTTTCACCCTTATAAGGTCCATGTTGCAAGAAGACTAATTTTTTTCCCCACTGTGGGGTTGATAGGAGATTATAACATTAGTTATGTAACCCCAGCTGTGTTCAATGTTGTACCCAAAATAAATATGAAAGAAATAGAGAGTTCAGGTCTATTGGATAAATCTTGAGTTGAAGAAGACACTTGGTAAAAATAATTTGCCTAGTAGTTGAGGAGAATAGTTGGCTATTCTTGGACCTCTGATTTGGTGCATCTGGCAACAAATTACTTAAATTTTCTATTTACATCTCACTCTGAGGAGTGACCACATTGGTGCAGGTCTGGGCTGTTATCTCTCTGGTCTCAGTGCTTTAGGAGATGGGCACAGCTGCCTTCTTTCCATCTCTGAAGAGAAATAAAGTGACAGCAGGACTTGTCAGGAATGAAACCTGGTGGACCATAGCTTTCTGCAGGGCAGAGGAATAGGCTGTGTCACTTTCTGAGGATTTTTCCAGCCCTCTGACACTAAATGCTGCTGTTATAAATTATTAGAGGCATTAAGCAGAACCAATAAAACCAACTTTTTAATTGCAGGAAAACTATGTGATGACTCCCTTAATGTTCAAAACAACAGTGTAAGACATCTAAGTCAACTGTAGAGAAACTGTTTTGTCCAGCTCCTTGTGCAGTCTGGCTGGTTTATACTCATTGGGCAGTGAGGAAAACGTGCTTTCTCCTTTGCCTCTCTAGGACCCAGGGAGACAAACTTCCTCAGTCATTCAAATTTCTGTCTGAAGTAAGAAAGAAGCCCAATGGAAGTCAGTGACCTCACATACCTGAAAACATCCCTTACTCTTGGGAAGCCTGAGGCTCTCTGGAAAGATGATCTGACTATTTATTCCTGTAGAGCACTCCAGAGAAAAGAACCCCAAACAAGCCTGAGCTCGAGTACAAATGCAGTGCTGCCCATGACAGAGTTGTGCAAACAGGAGTCCTACAGAACTCCAAGACTGGCTTAAAAATCAGGGTTAAGGTTTAGCATGTTTTGCTGAAGGTGGTGGTTGCTTTGGGAAGAATATTGAGCATTTATAGATTACTTTTTTTCTCATACCCATGTGTTCCAAAGCAGCTAAGGACAGTTTGACCTGAAAGTAGACCCAATTCCTATGTTATTTGTTATGTATCTTGTCTTGTCCACTATTTTTCCAATTCTAACTGCCAGAATTTCCATGACTGACAACTTTTGGGCATAAGGTCATCCTTATGAATTACTATTAATAGCAAACAAAACCTCCATGTATGGCAGACTAGACAAGTCACTCTTGTTCTCTAACATTTTAATATATCAATGTTGGCTGTTTGCATGGTTTTTTTACTGTTCCCTCTGCAATGTGAATGTGGGGCCTGATTTAGTAGAAGGCAGTATAGAAGCAAACTTGCTTGCTTTGACCAATTTTACTTGTAGATTGTGTTTCCAAAGGAGACCTTTGTAACTAATAACTCTTCACTGCAACCCTGGAGGGCTCACAAGTTATGGGATGGTGGATTATGGAAGAGGGTGGGTGGGAAAAAGTCAATAATAATACCAATAAAAAAAAGCCATTTTTCTGATCAAAGCAGAAAATGCTTGAATAAAGATTATATTAAAAAAAAGAAAAATGTAGAGGTCTTGTTAAAACCTTTGGGTTAGTGTCCAGTTATGTGGATTTTCCCTCTAGTGCTTATTCTGGCATTCATTAAACCCTGATAAGTTACATAGAAACACTTGAAAGAATGATTAGAAATGCTATGTGTGAATAATAGAACTGCTTAAAGGGAAATGGAAATTCTTAAAGGGAAATGCATACTGACATGGAAAGTGAACTTGCGTAATTTTCTCATTGTCCAGGGCTATTATCTTATTCCTTTTCTTTTTTTTTTTTTTTTTTTTTGTGGGTGTGTAATTTTTATGATTTTGTATTTAGAGTTTGGGGATTGCTTAGGAAAATAATACTGCCTTTTGCATAGCTCCCTTGGAAGGCAGATGGGTTGAAGGTCTACCAAAAAGCAAAGTGTCTTGTCTTTTTATTTTCAGATTCCTTTCTTTGACAAAGTTAGTCTAGAGTTTGGAAAGGAAGGAAAAAAAAATTTAAAAAGTTTAAAAATCCCAAACTACCCAACAGATCTAACCCAAAACCAACCCAGATCCTTCTTCAAAGTTGTCTGTGTGACTCTTTGCAAGGAACACGTGGTGGCTTTCACTGTGCTCCCACTGTGCAGGGAGCATGAGCCCTCATCTTCTCAGCTGTTTCATGTCTTTAATTCAGTGTGACCTATTCACTAGGACTCAGTGCCAGACTAATATCAGCTTTTTAAGTCGTGATCAACTAGAAGTGGTCAGGGTGGGTCTGTTGGCAAAAGACTGTATGGATGTTCCCTGGGAAAAGATATGTCTAAATCTTAAAATAAGTTTGTAGGGGGTTGGACACACGAGGCACCATGTGTCACTCTGGAAATCTCAGTCTCTTATTCAGAGTGTCTGGAGAAAGTGTCTGGGATCTGCAAAGGAAAAAGATGAAGCATAAAATCAAAGGGAAATAAATCCTTCTGGTTTAGTCCTTGAGGTTTCTGCAGTCACTGTTGTGTCTGAGTGCTTTCTCTGTAAAATAACTTCTCCCACCAGTCAGATGTGTCCAAGAGCTTGAGTGTATTAGGGGAGGTGTGAGGGAGTCGAGGAGAAAAATAACTTTTTGAAGTGAGAAATAAAAGTGAATTGTACCACCAGCTGAGAAATCTTAATGCTGAATTGCTTTAAATGAAGGAGCAAAAATCTCATATGCAACTACTCCTTATACTACTAACCTTAGCAGTGCCTCAGTCTCTGTGTATTTGCAGTTAAGAACTATCATACTGTAGCAAATGGGGCTGAAGACCCACAGCTGGAGATTATCCTGTTGTGACAAATTTACAGCCCTAACTGGGTAAAACAAAGTGTAAAAGGGGAGGCTGAGGCACAGCTGGGTCCATGATTTTCAAGCAGGTCCATGACAGAACCAGAAGGCTTACTGTTGCTGATACAGTCTTGGACTGGGCTTTCCTCTCCAACTTCCAGTGTTCTATGGGTGAAAGTCTTCAAAATTCAGCTTCTGACAACTTCTCACAGGTAAGCTGTTTCATGATTAACAGGTCCAATAGGGTTCATCTTGGTATAGAAAGGGCATAATCCTATCTCACCAACAGGACTGAGAAGGAAATGCTTTCCAAACCATGAAATTATGAAATCAGCACATTCAGGAGGCTTTTTGCTTGAGTAAGGGATTATTGCTTGCTTACTTGGTGTTTCTTTTTAAACAGCCAAAAGTGTTAGTGCCTGCAATGTCAAGCACTGGAAGGTTAAATCAAAATTAACTTGTTGCCACAAGAACATGTTATATTCCTTTTCTTTGCTCCTCATGTTACAGAAATAATATATTAACACTGCAAAGGCTCAGGCAGAGGGGAACAGAACTGATGCTGCGGTTACATTATGAAGTGAAGCTATAAAAGCCCTAATCTAAACTGTGGGATAATGAGATGTGAGAGGATTTTCTGAGGTCCACTGCTGATCACATATGTTTGTTTAGTAAGATGGGAATGTTTTCACTGAGATATAAACATAGATTTCATTCAGAGAAGTATCAAAAATGACCGTCAGTACTTTAAGCCACAGTGATTTAATGTGAGATGGACAAGCATTTTTTAAGCCATTCTGAGGTTTTTTGCTCTACCTAAGCTATATGAGGGTATAACATCGACAAGTCTTTCTTTGCTAATGTTATCCAATGGAATCTGAGAAGTGGTTTTTCCTTGTTATTTTCTTTTTCAACATTGTGGTCAAAAAAATCTCTAATTCAGAGGATGAAATCCTGCAGCTCTGAACTCAATATCTGTGTTGACACAACTCTCAGAGAAGGGTCTGTGGAGAAATTCAGGGTTTGGTGAGCTCCCAGATCCGTCCATCTTCAGACCACACATGTGGATGATGGCAGCATAGAAATACCTGCAGCCACCCATGGACAGTGAGCCTTCAGTCATCACATGTGCTCTGAAAGTTGCTTTTTCCTTGTTCTTGATTCCTGTAATTGACATTTTATTGTTGCTGTGTGCTGTGGGTCAGGTCTTGAGGGAGACATTGTGGTGCATTAAGGAAAGGTGTAAACGTATCCTGAGTGTCATGATTAGGGTTAGATCAGATTGTTTTTTCTAACAGAGTTTCATTCTGTGATTCTGTGTAAGTTACACTTGAAAGATTAATCTTGCCTAACTGAAATAATTTATCTCACCCTGAAATTGGTGTCTAAATTTCCCTTGCAAGGTGTTACCCCTGTACTGGGCACTGTTGAAGCCACACCTTGAGCACTGGGTTCACTTTTGGGCACCAATAAAAACAACATTGAGGTGCTGGAGTGAGTTCAGAGAAGGGCAATGGAGCTGGTGAGTGGTCTGGAGAAAATGTCTTGTGAGGGACCTGGTGTTGTTTAGGCTGGAGAAGAGGAGGCTGAGAGGAGACCTTATTGCTCTCTATAGTTCTCTGAAGGGAGGTTGTGGTGAGGTGGGTTTTGGCCTCTTCTCCCACGTAACTGGTGATAGGATGAGAGGTAATGGGCTTAAGTCAGAGTGGAGGTTCTTTGCTGCAACTCTTTATTTTATTCACTCAGTATCTCTTTACTCTTATCAGCCTTCACTGAGATTTTCAAACTATAATTTCCCTCCCATCATTAAGGTAGCTTAGTTTAAGTAGATTGGGCTAATTCAGCAATGCATTGATTGGTGGAAACCACGGATAGCTCCTTCTGTTACTATCACATATATGCAAAAACAAAGCAGCCTTAAATCATTCTATTCTCCATTTTATAAACTAGTACCATTCTTAGTTTTTGTGTAAAATATTGCCAGAAACTGTGTATATTAACTGAATCTACACATACCTGGAATATTAATACATACCTGGTATGTATATATATAATGTTTACATTGCAAGGTAATAGATGGTAGATGTGTAATGGGATTCTGCTGTCTTTGTTGTACAGACCAGTGAAGTAGTGAAGCCATCTCTCTCTTTTCTTCTGCTGCTCCAGTCCTTTTGGACACCATCACTCCTCTGCAATCCAGTGATCTAAAAAACCAGGACTGCCAGTGACAAAGCATCAGAAGGAGGCTAAAATCCGTGTGGCATGTGACATAGAGAAAAGGTCACATTGCCCTGTATCAGCCCTCTCTTAAGTCAAGTTAATTAATGGGTCTGTATTTTTCTAATTCAACTGGATAGGCCTCCAGGCAAAGTGCTATTTGTAACAACACGCATTCTGGAGTCACCCAGCCAGACACTGGCTATGCCCCTGCATGTCCCCATGTCTTCAGGCCTGGAGGCATCAGCTCAGCCCTCCACTCACTTTTCAGGTGTACATATTGCTCCCAAATCACTTGGAAATGGGTGATAATGAGCCTGATCTAGGTGACTTTCCATCAAAAACCCAATGTCTAGCATGAGCATCATGCAGCAAAGCATAGAGGAGATGCAAGGAAAGTCTCAAATGAGAGGCCACAATAATTTCAGTCTTCTCTGTTGTGGGTGTGTAATGGACTCCCATCCACAGCAGCAAAAGAGCCACTGGTAAAGGATCTAAAGAGGGAGGGAGATTGAAACACAGAGCCAAGATATGTCCCTGGTCCTTGTGAGGGCAGCTCTCAGGCTGCACAGCACTGTCCACCTCTTTCACTAGCTCTGCCTCCACCTTGTCTGAGATATGTGCCCCTGCCCTGTCCCTTGTGTGCTTGTGCATAGACATTTGTTGGCTGAGGTGGTGTTCATGACACTTGGCCTGCTTAAGATAGAGGCTGGCCTCATGCTCCTCTTGTTCTTGCATACTGTAGGTGCATCTACACACAGATCCAGCCTGTGCATTGATGTCTGCTCTGGGTCAGCCCTATCTGTCTCTGAGCAAATGTTTCTCTGACATCCTGCACACAATTAAAAGAAACAACAAGGGGTTTTACTGAAGTTCACAAGTCTCATCCAAGACAAGGGCAGACAACAGATTGTTCTCTCCAAAAACCACTGAGGGCAGTGTCCTAGTGGTGTAGCCACTGCTCACATCATCCCACTCTTGCTCCTGTATTTGCTCATCATTGCTGTAAGAACGATTTTCACAGCTAGTTTGTTTTTGTGAGGCTTTAAGCACACACGTTTGCTCTGCTGTTTCTCAGAGTATCTTGATTAGAGGTATGCCTATTTATGTATGATTAGTTGAAGAAGAAGCTTTCTTGATGCATAAAATTGTTTTCCACAGTGACATGAAGACTTAAGCTCACTGAACTCAAAGATTACAATTAACTATTGAGATTACTATTTACTGTTATCCATCTGCATCAACCCAGAGAGACACCAGATAAGCAGTCAGGAAATTTTTCCCAGATTTATTCCTGTGGTGACTCCAGTCCTCCTAAACCCATCCTCCCTGCATTGATAAAGGTGCAGTGTGTAGGAATGTGTCTCTTCAGGTGCTGTTAATCTATTGCTCATTTCCAGCAGGCAGATAACAGCTGGGAGGAGACTAGATTGTCCCTTCCTTCTCTCCTACTTAAGTTTGAAGTCTGCTCTTGTGCAAAACTGAAGGCACACAGCAACAACCTTCCTTCCTCACTAACAATGGTTTTAATAATGACCTCAAATTGTTTTTCTCCACTTAAAATATTTTTTTAGTCAAGAAAATATCAGCACCAGCCTTGTAATCTGTGAAGTGTGCAGTGATAGTTTGTTTGGAACATGTGCACAAATTAAAACATCTAAGTGTGAAAAAATTCAGCAACTTCCAACAGTGCTGGAAGGTCAAATATTTCAAATGTCTGCTTGATCTGCCTGATGTGAACTCTTCCCTCAAAGGGACCCAGCATTAATACTGGCTGCAGGTTTCCCTGTTCATTTCTTTAGGCTCGAGATACCTTTCTAACCAATGTGGCCTTCTGCCCTCTCTTAAATTTTGCAGGTAGATTTGTGGTCGCAGCAGCACTCTCCAGAGGCACATGTTAAAGTGGATTTGGGCTATGCCCATGCTAAAATAAATAAAGCAGGGACATGCCACAGATATGGAGACACAATCCTGTGCTCTTCTCAAACAGTTACAACAGCCCCTGGCATGCTTTTGTCCTGGGCCAATTAACACCCTCCCAAACAATTCCTGGGTGCAGTTTGGGAGTTAACAAGTGCCAAGGAACATTCCCCTTTGGTCTGTTGGATGAATCCATTCTGTTTTGAAAGCTGAGATAGTTTAATAGATGAATGCAGCCAGACCATGTCAGTTGGCCTCAGTGTCTGGGAGTATTCCTGGGCACATTTAATTTACTAGTGAAGATGTAGCCAGAATGTCTCTTCAGGACCATCCATTACTTATATATCTGTGTCAAAGTCGATGGATTTTACACAACTCTGATTGTATCCCACTGCCTCTGGTTTTAAAGCATTTATTTTTTTCTTCTGACTGCTGTAGCTGATCTGGGATGTGATCTACTGTCTTCATAAATCTATGCTGTGTTGGTTTACATGGTATTCAAAGAGTCTCAGATTCCAAGTGCTGATGGTCAGTTGTTTGGGGTTTTTTTTTCCACTCTGAGGTGATTAAGCAGCCCAAGTCAATTGAAATTAATCCTTTCTCTTTTGCAATCTACATGTTATTTATTTTGAACATTTCCTGTTTGTTTGTTCTTTTTTTCCTTTTTTTTTAGGTTCTTCTGCATATGTTTAGGCAGTCAGCAGAGTAATTTCTGACTCCATAGGAATATGGATAGTTAGTTAGGAAAAACCTACTAGTGGCTACCTTATTTTTAACTCTGCTTCCATGCTCATGAGTTGCTTGAGGTGGGATATGTGTCATAAGAACAGTGGGGAGCATGGTGATACTGCTCTGCACATCATGCCTGCAAAGAGCTCAAACCTGCTAACTACCTTTGTGCTGGGAGGCTACAACACAGCAGATCTGGTTTTGTGGCTTTGGGGCTAACTCTTAGTATGGCCACATGCATAATTATTAAAATCCCTTATTCTCCAGACGAGATTGGTTCCCTCCAAACTGGGATGGTCACAAATCATACTTACCCTCTGACAGATCCTAGACACTGTTTTGGTCAGTCTTAGTTGCTCTAGACATAAAAACATGCCAAGCATTGTTCTAGGAATGTAAAAAATACGACTGAGTAACAGGGCTAAGGCATAAGCCTTCACAAGTGTAGACATAGCCTCGGTGTACCTCTTTTTAAGGCTGATGGAAAATGTCTGTGTTCCAGAAGGTAGGGTTGAGCCTGGAAAATGTATGATTAAAGCTTTTGAGAGTTTCCAGAATGGGCAGCATGTTTAATGTGCCATCTCTACGCCAACCCAGATGAAGAAATGTCTCTGTGGCAGCTCAGGCATTTATTCTGTTTCTATTTTCCTGTCCTCTGTGAAAGAGAGAAATTTAACACACCAAAATCCCAGACATTGTTGTTCCTGGCTGTAATGTTCATAGCTAGGTTCTGAGATGTTTTGTCCCTTTTCAGTCCCCATTGGCGTTACTAGTGTTGAGAGTCATTCCTCATTCTTATGGGAGAGGTTTGGTGTCTGGGAGTTGAACCCTGGAAGGTTACAGATCCTCTCAAATCCTTCTTACTGATCTCTCAGATATGGAATAAGAGCAAGAGGATTAACAAAACAAGCAAACAAACAACCCAAGGAAGCAAAGGAAAGGACTGAGTGATACCTCTTGTCCTTACAGCTATTTCTGTTGACTAGGGCAGGGAGGAGACAGATTTGGGGAGTGCACAGATGCTTGGGCAGTCTTTAAAAAGTTAGATTTCATTGATGCTACTTGCTCAGATTTTATGTAGGGCAAAAAGCAAGAGCATTTTATAGGGCAAAAGCAGAGCTATTTTAGTTCACAATGTATTCTATGAAGAGACTTCTTGTATAAAGTGGAGTGTGTTTACACTTCTCATAAACCTCTTTTCATAGTTAAGAAGTGGACATAATTGATATCCTTGTTTTGGTGTTTATTCCCAAATTTACTATGTATAGTTTGGGATTACCTGTGTTTAATATTAACCATTTGGGCTTGAATTATATGAAGAATCTGTTTATTAAACCTATAGCTGTCAGGAGAATGTAAAGTGCCATGCTGGATTTGAAGGCTGGATGTGGTGTAGGTACACCCTCAGCTCCCTGAAGGGCTCAGTTCCTAAATGGTATATTTCCCTTTCTCTCCCTGCTCTCTTTCAACTCTAAGCCATCTGATCTGTAGCTCACTGTCAGATTTTTCAGAGCACAGCAGAGGGAAGTCCTATCTCCATAGACTTCTGGCCATAACACTTTCCAGGAGGATAATCTTATACTATTCTTGCTCCAGACCAGTGCTGTCAGTTTGCACAGATCAGTAGAATGACCACTAAATGATCATGCAAACACCGTTTCGGTTAGACACGGGGTACTGATCTCCCCTGATCATCTTAGCTGGTACCAAGACGGCTGGTAATGCCTGGAGTGAAAATGTGGTTATGGTGCCTCAAAGATGCGGTGCAGGCTTTGATGATACAGATCTGATCAACGTCCATATGCCCCTTAGATGCCTGCTGGATGCTTGTGCAAAGGTCAGGCGTCTTTAGTGCTCTCCCAGAAGGTTTTTAATGGAGTGAGCTGCTAGCTTTTATCCTTTCTCATAATTTTATGAGGCAGAATTCCCCCTCCCCCAGGCAAGCAGCCAGCCTGCCACTAGCTATTCGCTTTAAAATTATGATGAAGCTTGAAATAAAACACAGCCATGGACTGAACCCACTAACCCTCAGTCCAAAGGTATTAAGACTGCTGGTTGATAGAGACAATATCTAGTTCTTGGAAATGTTTTGCTTCTAGCACCCCGGATGATTAGGAAGAGAGGAGTAGGCAAAAAAAGATAATGATTCTGTATTTGCTGTGGAAATGGCAAGTGCAATTAGAATTGCCAACTGAGTTGTGATCAAAATTCTGATTAATTACTTACTGCTATTTCACAGAGAAGAAATTAGTGCGTATCTAATTGGCGTTACTGAAATGTATTCTGTGCTACACTTGCATAAATTAAATGTAAAGAACAAATCTACTGCATGTATGTCTGAGAGAGAGAGAGAGAGGGAGCAAAAGGAAATGTATGATACTGGGCCAGATCCTCAGGTGATGTAAATCAGGACTGCTCAGGTGAAGTCCCTGGATGGTAAGGCTCAGACCCAGGATGCTAAGAGACACTTTGATCTGTGTGTTTACTGAAGGTCTGTGCTACATAAAAAGAGGAGGTCAGACTAGAGGATCACAGCAGCCTTTCTTCTAGTCATACCAAATCTCACTCTATCGAAACCAGTCACAGCAGTATCAAATCCTGTTTTCAGCTTGTGATGCCATGGCACCAACCCCCACCATACCATCAGAGGCTTCCTATCGTATGATTTTTGTTTGCTTATTTATTTCAATTTCAGCTCTGCACACGCTCTAGGCACATATACAATAATGGCAATTACACATTGTACAAAGCACATCAATAATTTCAGTATGAAAGAGAAGGAAAAAAGCAGAACTATGATTCCAGTGCTTTAATCGGCAGGACCACATTATGTCAATGAAGCAGGGACATGGAAGGACTGATTAGATAAATTCCCCCTTGCAGTTCCAGCACCCGGCACTGAAGTGCCCACCATGTTCTGAAAATTAAATGTACGCATTAAAAATGTATCTGCATTTATTTTCCCTCTGGTGTCTTTTTAGGTTTTCTAGCATACTGAATCTTATGGAAAAGAACAAAAACCACCATCCCTAGATGGGAGCTTTGGCAGTTCATTTTCTCTCTTATAAAGAAGTCCATTTGGTACCTCAGTAAAGAAGGCTGTGAATGTGAATGGGGATCAGATGAGCCTTCTCCTCCCTCCTGGCCCTCAGTTAACTTTTATTCTCCAAGCAGATGTGGGAAGAAAATTGTAGAGGTGGGGAAGCAAACAGACTCTCTTGCTTTGCTATTCTGTGGCATTTATTGTTACCTTGAAAAAAGGTTGTTTCCTAAGCAGGGACCTAATTCTGCTTGCATACTGTACATGTAGCTGTGCTGACTTCAAAGGGTGACTCCAACACAAGCCTCCAAAACTGCAGTGAAATCAAAAAGCTGTATTTTATTAATTGCTTCTCTTATATATTAATTGCCTTGGAGCATCTGACATCATCATTGCCTTTCCTTGCCTTTTGCCTGTCCTCACTACAGTGGCATGGAAGTAAATGTTGTAACCATAAAATATTCATTTTTCTCTCTTGTTTTTTAAACAATGAACTGGTGTCCCACCTCTTAAAGAAATACATCACTTCCGTCCATTTGGGTCTGAAAGGGCACAGCCATCACCAGTCAGCTCTAATGCTCTCCTTTTTTTCCTCTCTTCCTATCTCTGGCACTCTTATCTCCATGATCTTCTTTTTACCGCCTCCTTTCCCCTCCAGACAGTTTTATTAAATTCAGATCTCTACTTCTGAGGTCTCTGTGTCTGAGCTGCTGTTCCATGTGAGACACCGACAGCAAATGAAAAAAAAAAAAAAAAAGTTAAGATTCCCTTATGTTCCTCTTCCCTTCAATGTCCTTGGCAGCACAGGGATCCTTTCCACAGCACATCCTTCTGGTTGGGTATTCAGGTTACAGATGGCAGTGCTACCAGAATTATTATTTTGGACCTCAGGGAAACAGAGTCTTCAAGATAATGTGAATTTTTTTTTTGATAACCAACAAGTTGTGTTTGCTGTAACATACCAAACTTTTGGGAAGGATTTGGGATACAAAGTGAGATCTCTGCTGAAAGCTCTTCACCAGGGAAATTATATGTACACAGAATTCCTGTGGCTTTCATGGAGAGTAGTTATAGGCCTTTTCTTGAAGAAAAAAATCTTCAAAATGCACCTGTCTGTCTTCCTGTGCATAGCTAGTATATTCCCACATGAGAGCTCTGAATGAAAGTTTGTAGAAATTATATATTTGTATGCCTCACCACATATTCAGAGCAATGATAAATAAATATATAGTACCCCAACACTAAGAACCTCAGAAATGTTATTGACAGTCATATTTTAGGGCTTGATCATAAACTAAGTGTCCTTAATAATATATATTTATCTTTTTTTCTGCAACAGTCTGAAGGATTAAATTATTGCCCCACATAGGAATGCAGCTTTATAATTTTATTCTCAGATAGGATCAAAACATCAACTGTTTTATATTGGTCTGAGCATCAAGCTGTCATCAAGTAGACCACCTGATGAAGTGGCCTGCTGGGAATGCATTCGAATCATCCAGAGACATCCAAACATTTGCAAGCTCAACCACTAGAAATTACAGGGAAAAGCAGAGAACAAATGAGCTTCAGATTTGGTCCCTTTAAGCACCATATGATGGGCTGTTGTTTCTCCTTTCTGTTTTCCATTGCGGGCTGGGATGTTTTCAGACTAAACAAGTCACTGCAACCTGAAACCTGGCCATCATTTATGGAAGTGCCCCATGTAGCATTGTTAATAAATAAAAAGTCAAGAAAAATAAAAATGCAACCTCTCCACTATTAACAAAAGACTCTTCAAAGCTATACTTTTGCTCTGGGCTTTTACAATAATAAGCTGAAAAAATACATTAGAGAGCAGACTCCTTTCTAGCCACTTCATATTTCATTTTGCCTCTCACTTCTCTATTTATTTTCACGTCTTTGCTGATTACTTCTCAATTGTAGAAAGGCAACATTAGGCACAATGAGTTTTAAATATACTCCCTGGCCAAAATAACTCCAAGGGCTGTCTGAAATTTCAAGCATCTTACTAGCAAGTCTGGAGTAAAATGCAAAAGGAGTGAAGCCTACTAGTTAGGCTCCAGGACAGTCAGGACTGGTGGGTGTTTGCATAACTCCACCAATGTAGTTATTGTTTTTCTCCATGGGCACCATACCACACAGCCAGGATCAGTGTGACTGAGTTAATTTATTTTATATGGAGATGAAGAGAACACTGGTAATGTACAAGAGATACTCCATACCCAAATCTACCCTTTCCCTTTTGGAGCTGTTCAGAAGACTTTGACAAGACAAGGAATAGGCTTTGGACTGCCTAAAACAAGCACACATGATTATAACAACTATTTGCACTAGTGAGCCTCAAATCTTCAAAACATCATGCAAGTGTATGAAGTAGAAAGTGTCAATAGAATCACAGATCTTCTTCAAGTCATCTTCAACCCTGGAAGCTTCTCTGGACATACTCTAAACTATAATTTTTGACCTTGCAAACCCATATGATTTGTGATAAAGCCATCAGAAGCCTGATCTAGCCTTGCTCTGAGAAATAGATTGAAACAAATGACATCCAGAAATCTTTTCTGACCTATTTTGTCCTAAGATTTGATGTAGGCATGGTATTTTAGGACTATGCCTACAGGCGCATTTGTTTTTCTTGTAAGTGGTATTGGAAACCAGTCTCCTTCAATCCCTGCACCTTGTTGGTTCCAGAGGTTAAGAAGGAGTTTTTTTAGGCTCTCATTGTGTTTGCTCGGATGTTCTGTGATTCTATGAAATTCTCTACTTCTGTGTTTTCCAAGGATTTTGCTGTTTCTTCTCTGTTTCCTATGTAATCCTGTATTGCTTGGGAGCAGAGCCATGGAGACCACATCAAGCATGGATGGGTGTATCTAGATCCAGTGATTTAGCCATTGTAGCTACAAGAGACAAATTCAGAGTCTGAGCATTTTCAGGGTCTTTCTGAAAAAATTGTTTGTTTCTTGTTTAGATTTCTGTCAGGGATAGAGAAATTCTCTTGTTTTCTAGACTGACATGGTAATGGCTTCATCTCCCTTCTTTCTATCTTTCTCCTTTTTCATATCTGGAGTAGATGGTTAGTTTAGAGGTGTGTACAGAGCTATAATTTCCCAAGTATTTAATCTTGAGGATTTGGGCTTATTTCACCTAACTTGAGGTGTCCAAATGCAGGCCTTCATCCCAAAGTGGCTGTCTAGATTTCTCATGTAGCCAATAGAAACAGATACTTCCAAGAAGTCATATAATCCATCCAAGGAAAGCAGGAATGAATGACCCTGTAAAAGTCTTTCCTCTCTTTCTCTAATGATTATTGTCTACATGAACAGCTTAGACTAGACAATTAGCTTAGACTAGATGCTTAACATTTAGGCAGCTAAAATTAATGTGATAAATCCCATTCTATGTGCTCAGATAATGACTCTAGCCTTTGTATCTCAAATTTTAGTTCTTCAATATGTTTTCATAGGTGTTCAGATTCTGTGCTCTGCTTTCAGATTAATTTCGACTTCTAAGGCTTAAAATACTTGTCTCCCATTACTGTTCATTGTCATAAATATGTCATGGCATAATATAGCTGTCTGTACCTGTAATGAAATCCTTCTGCTTTAAAATTCAACTCCATAGACCATACAGGACTAATATTGCTGAAAATCACCCTAATAATGTCACAGGGACACTTGTGCTTGCGAACATTTCTGTCATCAGCACAGGCTCTGGAACTTAATCCAAGGCAGGTACAAAGATGACTTAAATTACTTTTTTTTTACTTTTTTTTTTTTTTTTTTTTTTTAATACATATTTGGGCAAATAAAGAATGAAAGAAAGAATGAAAGTGAAGACATAGCTGTTGATAAAATATGTTGGAGGCATTGGGTATGATGGGTAAGAGAGCTCAAGAGGTCACCTCACCTATTCATTTGCTCCAGTTTGGTATCTATAATTACAATGCTTCCAAAAGAAATTCCAAAAAAGAAATAACCGTGTGAAAACAGCTCTTTCGTAGTGTTAGTTACACCAACTTCCTAATCAGTTGATTTCAAGGCCTTGTTACTTTATAATTTTTTCACTTGAAAAATGTTTTTCTAATTTCTATCCTGAATCTCCATGGTTAAAATATTAATACTTTTTTTATTTTTCTGTTTTCCTGGCATTGACATGAAAAACCAAATTACCTTGCTTCCTAATAATTTTAATGAAATTTCAAAAATAGAAATTATACCCTTTTAATATACTAATTGAAATGTCTGCAGTCTTTCTATGCTAAACGGGGTATTTGAAATATGTTTAAATGGTATATCTGTGGGAATAAAAAGGCTTTTCAATAACATAGTTTTACAGAAAAATTTTGCTTGGTCCAAAAATATTATAATTTCTCAGGTAAGGCTGGAAACTCAGTAAAATTTCACTATTCAAACCAAATATTTGATGCTTTAATGAACAAAAAGAAAAGGAAAAACAGTTTTAGGGAAAATGCTGAGCTCTTTTTTTTTCTTCACCTATGTCTTCTAAAAATAATTGTCATTTTCAAGTATAATTCTAACCTGAGTGACTCCAAGATCTGCAGGTATTTGGTGTTTTCCTTCTGACGCAGTTCTAATGGAAAATCACTCAGTCTCTTTGTGAGATTGTTCCCAGGACTAAAGACCTGTTCTCATTGGGAAGAAATGATAATAATAATAGTAAAGTGAAGTTCCCTGCAAATTTTATTTTGAGGCAGTTCATTTTATCCCCTAACTTTATTTTTGCAGAAGAAAAGGATGATTTGTCTTTGCAGTGACTTCAGGCCAAGGAGGGAAAGAGAAGCTGAGAACCTTCCCGTCCCCAACAAAACCTATCAGCAATAGTCTTAATAGAGTTCAAGTTTATTTGACTAATTCTTTCACCACTTGTCAGAGAACATACTTTTGTTTGTGGTAACAAAACAAGCTCTTTCCTCCCCCATTTCTCCAGCGAGTAGCACAAGCACTTGTGTGGAGCACACATTACCGCTAACCGTTATGATGTTTGCTGTCAAACTCATTTATTTATGCAACTGCTGTGGAAAGGCCTGGGGCCCATAAGCAACCCTGAAAGATTTCAGAGCCCTGGTGTGGGGTCATGAAAGGGAAAGTGAGGGGGAGGGCGAAGCCTCCACTGGTTATGAGAAAGGAACTGACACAGGAAATGGTCACATATGGCACAGATTTATTGTGTCCGGGACTTCCCATTCAAAACTCATTATATTCACAGCTCAGAGCAGTGCATGGCACGGCCACATTCATTTTTAGGTCTGGCATCCGATGAAATTGCTGTTCTGCTTTCGGGTGGTGGTGGTAGTTTTATCATCCCTTGACCAGAGAGACGCTGACTGGAACCATGTCAGCAAAGGCTCTGCCGTTCACTGCCCCTCGCCCTTATGTTGAGCCTCAGGTATCAGTTTGATTACTCAGTCTGATTACTCTCCAGGCTTCAGTCCTGGGAGTTGCTGGTCAGGAGGAGAGAAAAAAAAAAAAATCCTTCTGGGCTTTAAATACACCTAGAGGAAACCAGGATTATCTTAAGGGAAAACATAATGGGAAAAGCTTTGGAAGTGACATGAGAAACAAATTGATGCTTGTGGAACAGCAGAATTTTTTGAAGGTGAAATAATTTGGACCACAAGATGTTTCTCTTTGCATTTTTTCCTCTTTTAATCATCCTGGGAGACAGGATCTCTGTCACACCCAGCTACTGGCACTCTGAATGGCAGTTAATGACTTCAAGAGATTTGTGGCAATAGTTTGTTTGTATTATCTGCTTCATGAGAGCATCTAAAAGCTGCAGGCAGGGCACTGGGTCCTGGTTTTCCAGCTGGTGTACAAAAAACCATTATTTCCACCTCTCAGCTGTATATTGATAGCCCTCAGGAAGGATATGGAGACCCAAATGATCTATTCCATGTTGTTCTGCAAGGGTGTACTATCTCCTGTTCACCCCAGTCCTACTTCACACTTTTGATTGCATTACAGTAGAGCTGAAAATAATGATTTCTGCATTCTCTTTTATTAAGGGTTACAGTTTAAAGATTATTAATTTACCACACTTTAGGAGACTCTCTGAACATGCACAGAATCATGTACTATATAGGCCAATGGTGCTATTTAATCCTTATTCTCTCCATGCACAATATGTCAAGTAGTGCTTCTTTTGTTAACATATTGGATTTATTCCCTAAGTAAACGTTATGGGGAACTTTGCCTTGTCAGGATGGCTAAAATGGCTCAAGTTCCCTAATCATTAATGATAATTCAGTCAAAAATCCTCCCTGAACATGTCATTCTGATTAAGATTGATAAAATGATGAGCAAGCTGCTCTGGGCCAGTGCTGGCAATCACAGGAATGGGCCAGACATCTACCTCTACTGAGTCAAGCAGCACTAGAGTATGGGCACAGGAGCTTCCTAATCACTCCTGCTGCAACAAGAGAGCAGCTCCAAGCCCAGTTTGGCCCCAGGCTACCCATCAGTGTCCAATACAATTCGTGGTGACTTTCCAAAAATAGCACAACTCAGACACCAGTCCAAAAGGGTAGTTTGGAGGTGGCCACTTGTCTTTTCAAGGGTTAGTGACTTTAACACTATGGGACTGCCATGCCAGTTGTCCTCAGGAACAAGGAACTGGCCTTGGCATTGGTTATTTCATTAATTTTGATGCATGCAATGTTGTACCAGCTCCGTTCCAGTCTAGTCTCCTGGGCACAGGCAGACAAGGTGTTCCTAGGTGTGGTCACCTTGCAGAGGCAGCTGGACATTTGAGAAGATCTGTGTCACTGTAAGTAATATCCCTTGAATCAACCATGACACAATGTCTGGGCTGTGTAACCACCTCACTAAAAAGGAACTTCACATTTACTGACCCATATCCTTTGAGAGGTCTCAGGATATAGTCTCATTGCTAGGTTATTCTCCTCCCCAGCTTCTTGCAGTTTCATGAGATAGGTTTGACATATTGTCTCAAAACCAACAAAGAAAGATTATTTCTCTGGCTTAAGAGGTTGGTAGGGGGTTCTTGACCTGAAATCACTGAAAGCTTAAGGAGCATTTTGGGTGAACATTGGATGCATGCTTTTTCACATGCTCTTTCAATATGGATCTTTTTGACTGCTGTTGGTGAGCATCTTGGCTTCAGTGAGCTTCTGGTCTCTCTTGTTAAGATTAGGGCATTTAAGGTCAAGAATGAGTTATTTCTCTGTCTTTTTCAGTCTCTGGGAACTGAAAAACTGTAATTTTTTGTTCTTAATGTGGAAAGATATACTCTTGTCTGTAACATACCTTGACTCCTAGGTGTGCGGGAGCTCTGAAGAGCTCCACATAACAGATAACCATGTGAAAGATCCGAATAATGTTTGATTTCACAGTGAGTAAATACTAGCAATGTGTGTGATTGCATTAAAACATGCAAACAATGAATGCAAGGACAGATACTTCATGTCCTACACTTGTTTTTCCGTGGATTTGTATGTGAAAGGGAAGGAACAGTGTAGGTCCTGTGATGCATAAAAAGAGTGAGGTTATACTACCGAATTTTCTTTATTGGAAACACTAATCATTGTCTTTATGTGGGAACCTACTTTTACAAAACTTGCAGGAACATAGTATCTTTGAGTCCACAAATGTGACTGAAATTGGCCAGGGGCTTCAGATTTTTTTATGGAGGAACGATAAACAGGAGAGCATAAAAACCCACACAGTGAGATGTTATGAGACACATTACCTTCTAAAACCATTTTCTTTAAAAGAAAGAATTAACAGCCTAAAGCAATCACTCAGTTTTTATTTGGTCTCTGCTATGAGCATATATTTATATGTGTGCATCACACACGTACATACATTAATACACCAGCAAGCATGCATACCACCATGCCTTCCTAGGGGGCATGCCCAACACATCCCTTGTGAGAAACTCACCACAAATAAGTTACTTGATCATACATATCTGTATGTTTGTTAATCATGGGAGCATTACTAGACTCAATTGAGTGGTATCCCTCAATTACAGTCAGTGGGATTTCTGAAAGCGATGGGGGATGCCTCATTTCAGCATCTGCTGAAGTTGTTTGGCTACTCTTTACTTATCTAGATAAAGATTTACAGCATCAGTGTCACCAGAGCCATTGCTTTCAAAGGATATAGGCATAAGGAACCTGCAACAGGGATTAGACAGGAGAATCGGAGTAGGAATTATCACAAGGAACATCTGAACTCAAGAAATGTAAAAATCATTTTCTATAGGAAAAACTACTGACCTCAGAAGAATTTACCTTTGCTAGAATTCTAAGAACCTACTGCTGGGCCCTTTTTTTTTTACTATTATTATTATTATTATTATTATTTCACATTTGAATGTCAGCAGGTCAAAAGGAACAGTTAATGCTGATGAATACTTCCCCCCTCAGCAAAGATATGTGCTGGCCAGCCCAAGGCCAATGAATTGCAATTTCTAAACAGTACCCCATTTATCTTTTCCCCTCCCCATTCCTCCCCTATGCACTTTTATATTTTTGTAACTATAATTGTAGTTAAATTAGAAATAACTGAGAGTCAAATCCAGTCAAATGGAAATAAAATTGCAGGAGATTTATTTTATTTTGATAAAAAAACCATGGCATTGCTTTTTGTTTTTGTCAAAAAAAAATTCCTTGTACCATGAATTGTGAAATCTATCATGAAATGGGTAAAAATTATTGAAGGAAATGAAGTTGTTAACCTGAAGGGGAAAATCATTAATGCTGATGTCTTTCATTCAATTTTAAATGTAGAATTTATTTTATTTTATGTTATTTGGCATTAGGAACTAGGGAAAAGTCAGGAGACTTGCAAAGGCCTCTATGTGCCTTTAAGTCAAAACATCTATTTTAAAAATACTCTTCTCTCCTTGCGTCCTGCTCCATTTTTCTAAATAAAGGATATGAGATGGTGGTGGTGGTGGTGGGTTTTTTTCTAAGCAAAAAGGACCCCCTCGGCACATTTTTCTTTTCAAATGTGAAATGAGGTGGAAAATCCTCATTTCACGACAGGAAGGACAAATATTGACACAAAGTTAATATTTGTCAGGAGCCCTAGAAGCAACCTGAGTGCTAAAATCTCATATAGATATATATGTTTGTGCGTCCATGTGTGGGCGTGCATGCATATAATTAATGAACTTGACTTGATGCTAAGGGAACCTGCAGAAAGCAAAGTCTGCTCTCTGAGGCTGTGGAAACAGCTGCCCAGGGTGAGCACACAACCTCCATGTATCATTTCTCTGTTTCTTGCACCAAGCAGGGCACACATGACCCCTGTCCCTGTGCATGCACCAAACACTCCGTTCAGGTGCATGTTCTGATGTGACGTTCTGCCACACTTATGCATACTTTGCTACAGATATGAGCATCTTCCCCATCTTTCCCACCTATTTGTAAGGTCTGCAGCTGACTCACACATGCCACGT
>JAOEGS010019028.1:0-12823 GCA_025447755.1 Corythornis vintsioides
CACACTCCCCCCTCCAGGCCCCAGCCCCTGTCGATGCAAATAGCAGAGGAATAAGAAGGAAGAAATGGGAACACGTGCAAACGCAGTGGGTCGGCGGGGAGAGGACTGCAGCCCCGGGGTTCGCCTCTGCTCCGCGGATGGGGTGGCTGTGGCCGGGCAATGGGGCTCCCCCCACCCCCCTCCCTCGTCCCGTCGCCATCCCCGGGCTCGTTCCCGACCCTCCCCGGCTCGTGGTCCGGTCTTGGGGGAAGCCCACGGAGGTAATCGGTAGATTAACCCGGGATTAACCTTGCTAAATGCTGAACAGCGGCGGGCGGAGCGGGATCCCCTCGGACCGCGGCGCGGGAGGGTGGCTGCCAAAGGGGAAAAAAAAAAGAGAGAGAGGGAAAAAAAAAAAAAGTAGTAGTAAAGAAAAAAAAACTAAAAAAAAAAGGAGGAGTAGAAGCAGGGGTGTCCCGCTCCGGAGGGAACCAAGGGGTGTGGGGGGCACTCCTGGGGCTCGCTGTATCCCAGGAGGGGAAACCCCGAGGAAAATGAACCCGAGGGTTTCCCACCCACTCCTCCCAGAGAGAAAAAAAAAATTAGAATAGGAAGCAAACGCCAACCCTGGCGAGGATGCTCCCGCCAGCGAAGGTCGCGTTTCATTGACGGGACGGCAGAGCCAGGTCCCGGCTCTGGGAGGGCTGCGGTGTCCCCGTCCCGTGTCCCTGTCCCGTGTCCCCTTCGTGTGTCCCCGTCCCGTCCCCCCGTCCCCCCCGCCTTCAAGCGCCGGGGAAGCCCCGACGCGGGAGCCTGAGCGCGGCGGCCCCGCTGCCCACCCGGCCCCCAGCCCCGGCAGCGGCGCCGAAGGGGTTAATGGCCCGCTCTCAATAGTGCTTTATTTTTTAAAGAAATTTATCAGATTTTTACAGGGGGACCAGAAAAGGGTTTCTCGCTTTTCCACAGGCACCGTCCAAACAGAGTCCAGGGCTAAAAATACAAAATTTTGTATAAATTGGACTCCATTCGAAACTTCTCCCGCATATAAAGGTCCTCTTTGTGCTGCTCTGGAAATGGTGTACAAATAACTCTTTATTAATGCCACAAAAAGGACTTTTAATTATATTTACGCAGATCAAGAAACAGGGTCACCTGAAACATCTGAAATTCACAACCGCGCTTTTGTTTCAAAATAAACCCCCGCGCTCCCAGCCCAGCACCCAGCGCTCGAAGCTCTTCCCCCTGCTCGGGATAGGGGTGGTTTTTTGGGGGGGACACCCCCATCCCCAACCCCTCCTCCCCTTCCTCGGCGGCTCCTCGCCGACAAAACCCCCCGGAGCATGTGGGAAAGTTATTAAAGTTTCTGAAATCTGGAGATTTACTTAAGCAAATTGCAGCCTTTCGAGTAAATTCGGTTTAAAAGAGAAGAGAAAAAAAAAAGGGGGGGGATAAAAAGGGGGAGTGGGGAGAGAGAAAGGAAAAAAACATCGAGGGGGAGGAGAAAAGAAGGAAAAAGTTTGTTTAAAAAAAAAATAAATAAAAGGGAAAAGTGCGTGGGGGGGAGAGAGAAATGGGGGGGAAAAGGTTTAAAAAACCCGAAAAGGGGGGAAAGAGAGGAAAAAAATAAGCGGGAAGGGAAGGAAAAAGAAAAAAAGAGGAAAGGGGGGAAAAAAAAGAGAAAAGGGTTAAAAAGTGCCAGAGGAGGGCAAGGTAGAAGGAAAGAGGAGGAGGAGGAGGAAGGGGGGTGGAGAGCACCGACCCCCGCCGGAGCTGCGGGAGGGCAGCGCCGGGTGCCCGGTCGGTGGGAGCCGGGCTGTGCACGGGTGGGAAAGTGGGGTGCCCCCGACTCCTCCTCCTCCTTCCCTTATTTCTTCCCCCCTCCTTCCACCCCTGGACGCGTTCCCCACCCCACCCCACCCCCAAGCTAAGATGCTCCGCGGGGATCCCCACGCGTGGGCGCGGAGAGGCGGTGCGGTAACAGCGCCCAGCACCCCGCCGGGGGTTCACCCGCACCCTCCTTCCCTCCCTCCTCATCCTCCCTCCCCCCCTTCGTTCTCCCTCCCCCCCACACCCTTCTCTCTCCTCTACGCAGGGCTCCTGCTTCCAATCTTCCCGGCGGGAGAAATACGGCAACGTTTTCAAGACGCACTTGCTGGGGCGGCCGCTGGTGCGGGTGACGGGGGCGGAGAACGTGCGGAAGATCTTGATGGGGGAGCATCACCTGGTGAGCACCGAGTGGCCCCGCAGCACCCGCATGCTGCTGGGACCCAACACCGTGGCCAACTCCATCGGCGACATCCACCGCCACAAGAGGAAGGTGAGGTCCCCAGCGTGATGGGGCGCGGGGGGGGATGCCGGGGGTGTTTTGTTGTCCTGGATGCAGCCGCGGGGCCGGGAAACCCCTTTCCCTTCCCTTCTTCCCCAGCCGCCCTTCTCTCCCCTCCCGCAGCCGTGAGTGGGAGGTCCTGCGTGGGTGACCCTCCCACCCGCGGGTTCGGGGTTGGTGCCTTTGAGGAACTTAAAAGGGCGATGGGGAGGTGAGGGTGAGCTGGGGGGTGCTGATGAGGATGGAGGTGCTGTCCTGCTGTCCTTGTCCCCCCCACTCCATCAGCCCCCCAAACTACCGGTGGCTGGTGTGGGCTGGGTGGCCCAGAGTGGTCCCGGAGGGCTCTTAAAAGGGCAATGCAGGAGGCGGGGTGGGGCTGCCAGTAGCTACCCCCCCCTTCCCTTTCCAGGCTTTGCAAGACTCGAGGGGGCATCCCTGGGGGGTCTGTGCTTTTTGGAGTGTGGGGGGGTGGGTCTTGGTGATGAGCATTGGGTCTTAGTGAATTTGGGGTGCTGATGAGGGGCTCGGGACACTGAGTTGGTTGTGGGGGGGCTGGCACCCTCCTGCAGCCTTGTCTTGCCTCCTCCCCTCAGTGGTCCTGGGGCCAGACCCCCCTCACAGGCCCCAAGGCAGTGCAGGGAAGACTGGTTTTGGGGGGTGTTGAGCCCAGGCAGATGTGGGGAGCCCGTGTCCCCCTCATTAGCAGAGGCATTGGCAAAGGTGGCAGCCTGTGTGGAGACACAGTGATGGGCTTTGTGCCCCTTCCTCCCCGGGACAGGCTCTTTCCCAGCTGGGTCAGGGCAGGCAGCAGATCTGGGGTGAAGATCTGTGCCCATGCCTCTCTCTCTGTGGTCTCAGCATTGCTGGCACAGCCAGAGCAGCAGCCGGTGCCAAGAGGCTGCCCTGGTGCTCGCCCCCAGGTGAGGTCCCCTCTCTGCTCCCCATTCCAACGGGATTTCCTCTTTTGCTGGTTCTGTTCCTGTAAAATCCCTGCCAAACCCCCTTGTTTGCCCTGTTCTCTGAGCAGCCACCCCATGACACCCATGAGTCAGGTTCTTCATGCACCAGCAGCCAGGATTTGAGTGTCCCCACAAAAAGTCTCTGTGTCAGTCCCTACCCAAGAGCCCTTTTGCTTGGACTAGTCTTTTTTTTTCCTTAAAGAGGGGGATATTTTTCCAACCTAGCTGTCCAGGAGAAAGGGAGGGAGTTTATGGGGCCCCCCTTTCCATCACAGAGCATAATCTGGGGCAGGGAAATGGGTAGAGCAGCTTTGGCTCCCAGTTATTTCCTATTAAGGGAGGGTTGAAGGTGCCTTTAACTCTCCTTCTCCTCTGCTTTTATCTTCTGCACGGCAAGATAATTTTCTTTGCTACTGGAAAGTGAGTAGCTGAAGGCCTTTGGTTGCCACTGCCTTAATAAAACCACAGAATTCAGCCCTCAGGAACGGGCAGTGGGAGGGGGGGAAGGTGAGGAGAGCGTGGGTGATGGGAATGGGGTCATGGAAAAGGGAGGCCTGACCTCTGTGGTATCCTGATGGACTTGTAATTTGTACCACAGCTGGGCTGGGGAGTGCTGGCACCGGGCAGGGAGCAGTTCCAGCAGTGTAGGAAAGGGGACAGCCTCTCTCCCTTGCTCTCCACTTGGTGATTTTCAACTCGTGGGATATAAATGGCCCACCCTGAACGGTGCTTCCCGGTGCTCTTGGATTGTTCCGAGCCCCAAGCCTGCTCCAGATCCCCATTCTCCTCCCCAAATCCCTCTTTGCCTTCCTGATTTCTGGCGTTGTGCACCATCCCAAGCTGGCAGGGATCCCAGTTGCTGCTGGAGGGATGGATAAAGCCTCCTGGGAACAGGTACTCTGGCAAAACACTGCCCTGGGGTGACCCTTGCCAGCTGTGCCTGCTGCAGCTCACCCACCTTCCCTCTGCTTTGAGCTCTGCAGTACCCAGGAGCAGACACTTTCCCTGCATCAGCTGCACTGGGGATGCTGGAATAGCTCATTCTTGTTCATGGGGATGGGTGTGCCAGGATGAGCTGATTCCCTTTCTAGATCATTCTGTTCTTGGACAGCTTGTGGTGACCAGATTAAAGCTTTTCCCAGGCCAGGTGCTTTTTCCTGTCAGAAACCAGTGTCTTTTAAGTTTAACCCTGAGCTTTTGTTGCTGTCAAACAGCATTGACTTTTAACTCTCCCCATCCTGCTGCTGAGACTCTGAGAGGTCCAAGGAGGAAGTACAGGATAGATTTCAACTTGCTGCTTCTTGGTAGAACCTTTTCTCTTAGTTCCCCATCCCTACCTTCCTTTTGACCCTCTGGGGAGCCCAGTGAAGAACCTGTTGGCACAAGACTGTGTTTTTCACAGAACCCACCAACTTCCACAGTAAGGCTGTTAGAAATATTGCAGTAACTGGAGTGGTCTGAAAGCCCCATGCAGAAGGACAGTGGTGTTTCCTGGGAAACCTGCTCCAGCTTCCAAATTCTGGTTTCTACCTCATCCCTGAACTTGAGCCTTCACTTACTTCAGTGGTTTCTCCTTCTCTGCTCTTGCCAAAACCAACGTGTGAGGTAGAATTTCTCACCAGGCTGCTTGTGGTGTAAGCTACTAGTCAACGAGGGGAAAGGTGGAGGGTGAAACCCCACGTGCTCACCCTCTGCTGTGACTCCAACCCTTGGGGTCATCTCTAGCTCTTGCTCCACCAACCCTTGCACGGCCACCACCTGTGATAAGTGCTTGTCATCTCTCCAAAACCAGGGGAGTTGCTCCTGTTTGCAGCAGCTCTAGCAGATACTCTTTCAGCATTCCTTGGCAATCCAGCTGTGGTCTCTCCTTGGTGGGACAGATTGTCCCAGAGAAGTGAAGATGAGCTCTAGCAAAGAGCTTTATGCCCAACGTGTTCCTGGTAGCTTGCCAGTGGAACAGGCTGCTTTGCTGGCCACATGCTGTGAAGATTTCCAAACAGTTTTAGCTCTTCAGCTCCTAGTAGGACACTCTCTGTGACAGTGGTGGGATCAGAGCTGGGTTGGACAACTCAGCCTCTAGAGGGTCTTCTCCTTTGCTGCTTCCCTATCTCGGATTCTCTTCAGGATCTTGCACAGCTTTGAGATCCCCTTCCATTCAGTGGGTGACCATCCTCTTCTCCATCCCTCACAAGGATCGGGAGGTGCCCAGGAGGAACAAAGCCCATTAAGCCAGTAGCTACAGCAGCTTTCTGCTTTCCCATCCCCTCTTTATTAAAGTTCCCCTGTAGGAAGCTGTCAAAGTTCATATAAATTGGAGGAAATTCCCCCCCTCCCACTTTGGGAAACGAACTCTCCAGTGATTAGACAGTGGAGGGGGGGTCCCTGGGTAGAAAGTCAACTTTGCACCAAGGATGTGACAGCCCGTGGGGTGGGATGGAGGGTGAGAGCAGGGCTTGGGAGCAGGGCTTGCCCACGTCAGGGGCATCACCTCGTTGCAGATGTCACCAGTGTTGGCTCTGTCCTCAGCCTGAGCTGAAGCTGGGTGATAAGAACAGTTTACAAAGTAGTAAACAAAAGCAACCCAAACCTCCTCAGCTGCCCTCTGGAGATTAATATCTGCTGAGAGGCTGTTACTGCTGTTGGGTCATGGAGTTTATGTTGATCTCAGAGAGGGATCTGGGCCACCCGTGCTGCAGCTTGTTCCTCTGTGGTGGTGTTTGGAGGGGCATGGGGGGGCTGGACTCTGATCTCCAGGGGTCCCTTCTGACCCTTCTCACATCTCACTCCAGATCTGTGCCTGCACTCATCTTCAGTTCCCATTTCTACCTGTGAGCTCCCAGTTCTGCCAGTGAAACCCCAGTGAAATCAGAATCCCTGGGTCAGGATGAGCCATAACGAAGGCAAAGCCAAATCCCAGCATCTCTGTAGAGAAGGAAATGGGAATTGGAAATGGCCTTTAGGATTTAGGTGGAGACTGAGCAGTGCCTGGGGCCAGGAAGGAGTTCCCTTGTTCAGGATACGTGCTGCTGTGCTACAGGGGGCACGGTGGGGGAAGGTGGGACTCAGACTTTCCTCGGAAGCATCCAGCTTTGGCAGGAGAGCACTGGACTTGCTGGGCCCGTGCTCTGTTCCAGGGTAGTAATCCCAAAAATAGGCACAGCTGGCTTAAAAAAAAAAAGGAAAAGAAAGAATAAAATAAAAGCTAGTCCGTGGGCTGGGTAGACATCCTAGACCCGGAGACTGGAGGAGGAAGCAGACAGTGGTGCAGAGAAACAGCCTGTTTTGTCTCACTGTCCAAAACTACATCATTCATTAACACACCACAATTAATGTTCTGCCTCGGAGGCATACAAGTGTTGAGCTTATTAGCACCAAGTAGAAAGGTCTGAGGCTTTAATATAGTTTGCAAGAGGATTAAGAACACAAAAGGGGCCATAAATTTACAACCAAATATAAACCAGCTGCTGTGGGCTGGACTTGGGGGGGGAGGGAGATGGAGATGGGGGAGAGGGGCGGGAGGAGGAGGAGGAGGAGGAAGGAGGGATGGGAGGCAGCAGGAAGGTACCTTTCACCCTTCAGAAAACCCTGACCCAAGTTGTTAGGAGGGAAATATATGTTTTTAGTAGTTTATTCTTTTAGTTTGGTTTTGTTGCTGCATTTCCACCCAACCCCTATGTCCTCCTGTTTGCAACCTGTAAATCCCACAGTGGAAAACAAACCACCCCCTTCCATCTGAGCAGCCCCTCACCCCCAAATCCTATCAGTCAGCTCCAGCAGGCTGGATTCCAGCTGCCATCAGCTGGCCCAGCTCCAGCCCCTTCCCAGCGGGTCCGTGCTGCCCCGTGAGCTTTAACCCACGGGCAAAAAAACCCTCTGGAGCCAGAGAAAAAGCTTTCATTGATGGAAGAGGGCTCCTGCTCATGGTCTGGGGGAAGAATTTGGCAGCTAGGTTGGCTCATTGACTTTAGACCAAGCAGCCCTGTCATCTACAGTGGTGTAAATCCAGAGTAATTCCAACGGATTACCAAAAAACAGCCTCAAAACAGAAACAAAAGGAAAAAAGCGAAGTTGGGCACCTTGTGCTGGGTGGAACCTTGGTCCAACCTTGTGCTGGGTAGAACCACAATCTGCAGCCTGTAGCTCCTCGTGGGTTTGGGTTCTGCTTCAGAATGAGAACAGGGGATGCCAGGAACCAATCCTGGAGGTGGTGAGGATCTTCTCCCTCTCAGTAACTGTCCCTGTCTGTCTTTGTGTAACTTAATTTTCTCCTGCATCATGCCATGTTCATTTTCTATTCCATCCTTCCAAGCAGCTTGAGCAACTTTCTGAGTTGTGGTTTGGAATATCCCACTTATCCTTCTGGGGAGACCAAGTGCTTTGTTTCAGATGATCAATGCTCTCCATTACTTCTCAGGTGGCTTCTACTGTTAAATACATCTCTCTGCCAGCCAACTTGCTCTTATCTTCCTTCATTTTGGGTCATCTTGGCCCTTGTCATCTCCTCCCTGGGCTTGGTTGAAAGCTCAGAAAAGGCCTCTGATAGTCAGCAGGAGCTGGCTGTGTTCAGAAGTAGGGATGTCTGCACCATCAGATGTGACTTATAAGAACTTAGGATTTCGGTGGCAGAGCTGCTGGAGGAATTACTTTTCCAGGTGTCTTCCCCTGTTTCTGTTGAGAGATGATGTGTGCTCAGAAAAGGGTATTTATTTCACCTTTGGGATGGGGAGGGGACTATCCTGAGGTGAGGGTTTCCCTCTTAGCCCCTCATGCTTTGCTCTGCTCCCAGCTTGAGGACTAAGGTCTAAGCACTCCTGTGGAAGAGCACTCCAGGCTGGTTTTTTCCTTTGTCTCTAGGAGAGTCCATGGTCTGGGTTACTTAAGTGTGTGGGGTCCCTTCCCTCTGGTGCCCCACTCTGTGCTCCAGGAAGATGCAGGAGGTCAGCAAAGAGGAGACTTTGCTCCTAATATTTCTCCTCCATTGGCTCTGCACTGGTAGACAGGGCTGCCTGGGCAAGATGCTCTCCTCTTTTTTAGCTCTGGATCTCCACATCCCAGACCTGGGATTTAATACATGGTCCAAAACTGAACAGGATAGCCCATCCCAGCTCAACCCAACCCTCTCACACTGGTGAGTGGCTGCTCTGACCATGCAGCTCTGTGTCTGGTGCATATCCAAGGTGCTCTCCTCCATTTGCTTCAGCCGAAGACACGTCACTGGCAGCAGGTGTTTGACCCATTGAACCTCTTCTTCACCAGCTGATCCCACCTTCTAATCCCAGCCCCTTCTGGGCTGGACACAGCTCCTGTTCCTCTGACCCACACTAGGATGTGATATCTTCTTTCTCTTTTCCTCCATGTGTTTGGTTCCCTCCTCAAAGAGCAGTGATGTTTAGTAAGGTGAATTTTGCTCTCCTCAAACGTGCTGGTTCCTTGTGAGTAAATGGGAGGGAGGGCACTTGGAGCAGCCCTTCTGAGGTGATTTAGGTCTGTAGATGATGAAAAATCACAGCATGTTTAGGTATCCTGTAAAATGGCCTAAGAAGCCTGAATTGCTGGATGTAGCTGGTTGTATTTTGGTGGTGATGGTGCTGTGGGGTTTGGCTCTGAGACACAAGGCGGTTTTGCAGAGGAAGGTGCTGAGGAAGATGTCCTTGCTGTCCCCAGCCTGTGTGGAAGGTTTGTAGGAGAGATGCTTGGACATTGGATGTTTTTGAGCTGTGGGGAAATGGTGTGCTCGGGATTGTTTTTATTTGGAACTATGAAATTATTATTATTTGGAGTATGAAATGAATATTATTTGGAGTATGAAAAGTTAGAGTTCCTCACAGACCTCAAAAATAATTAAAATATTAAGGGTATGGGCAAACCTGAAAGGTGCATGATCTTCATAACCTGGCCCAAGGTAGCTGAAGTGATCTTAACATTTTTTGCCAGCACTTTTTATTTTGAGAGTCATTTGAATTTCAGTGACACTTTTGCCTTTTGCAAAGGCACTTCATGTCTTTTTTCAGCTGGGCTGAGCTTGGAAGCTCCAGCTACCATAACCAACCTCCCTTTAGAGATGTGTTCGTGGGCTCTTGTGTTTCTCCCTGGGAGAGTTTGCTGCTGAGACCCCCACACTCCTCAGGTGCACCCTGTTCTTGGATGGGCAAACCCAGCGCTGCTTGTTTTGGATGCTTGGGGCCTAGAGCTGAAACTCTTGGCTTTTCATTCTCAGGGGGCCTTGATTCCATCCACGATGGAGCACAGCAGGAGACTGTGGCATGATCCATGTGCTCCATTTTCCAATTACAGTGAAAAGGGATCAGTTCTTTGCTGTTTGCCTGTGAAAGGTAAAGCCTTTTATAGACAGCAACAGAGTTGTGTGGAAGTCCTCTCCTCTTCGTGGTGCCTTGTGTAGCCTTCCCAGCTCTTCTGCTGTGGGCCAGTGGCTCTGGCCAGTGTGGGCTGGATGAGATGCAGGTGGCTGATCCCAAAGTAGAAGTTTTCCTTCTGGGAGGGAGGAAAGAAAAGCTCCATTCCCTCGTTGTGCTGATGTTTTGGCTGGGAGCAGGGGACCTGCAGATAGTGGGGGGCAAAAGATGGGGATTGAATGAAGCTGGTGGTTGGAGTGGGGAGGCTTGGCCAGCATCAGAGTAACAGTCAAAATCATTATCTGTGCTAATTCCTTTTCACCCCACACACTAAATTAAACCTTTGCTATGCATGAAAATTCCATGGGTTGAAGCTCGGGGCTTTTCACTTGAGTGTCCTCTCCTCTTTGGTGTTTTAGAGATGCAGCTGGGGTATTTTCCAGCCAGACTGGGGGGCAGTTTGCTATCCCATGGAGCTGGACCTCTCTGGGAGATCTTGGAGTTGAAACACTGGGAAGGAATTTTCTGCCTTAGGAAAATCATAAATCTTTAAATATCCTGTTTCCACTGTGAGATGGATTTGGAAGTTTCCAGCCAGGCTCTCTGGGGGGTGGTGGTGTCTCCCTCGGCACGGGGTGAGCGTGTGTGTGTAAATGAGTGCCCCTCTACATAACAAATCCCCAGACTTGCCTTTTGTTTTGTTTAGTTTTTTGCTTTTTGTTTTTTTGGGACATATCAAAATGTGAAAAAAAATGAGGGGCTCCATCCAGCATCCCCCAGAATTCCTGGACGTTGCCACTAAGACCACCTGGCCAGACCCCCACCGTGGCTGGTCTAGTGCATCTTGGCATTAGCAAAGCCGAGCTCCCCCTTAGAGATGATTTTTTCTCTTGGAATATCTGGAGCAACCGATTTTTTTTCCACCAATGCTCGGTGGTTTTGCTTGGTCGGGCCGTTCGACTCGGCTTCACTAGAGGGCGCAGGGATTTTAGGCTAGAGACGCGCGGAGGTTTGTCGGGGAAAGTTGGCTGCCTTTTCCTCCTTTTTAATCAACTGGAAAGATGCAGGGTTGAACTGGAGGTGACTGGAAGGGGATCCAGACTTGTGTCTGGCTGGGGAAGGATCTGCTGACATCTGGGATTAAGCGGCGTGGAGCGCAGCGGCGGCGAGCGGACGGGAACGGTGCAGCGTGGCCGGGGCTGCGACGTCGGCCGGCCCTGTGGCCAAGAGCTGAAGGCTTCGGCAGATGTGGGGTGCAACTGGTTGGAGCTGGAGGAGCTTAATGGCAAAAGGACAGCTCAAAAAAGCCCCAAAAAGGGGGAAAAAAAAATTCCACCCCTCCAGTGTTAAGTGCTCCCCCTTTTTCAGGCTGGGCAGGTGGTGTGTTGACCTTCTTAGGGGCTCAGTTGTCTCTTCCTGAAGGTCCCCTCCTCTGTGCCTGTGCTGAGCATCACTCATCAGGACAGATGCTCTCCAGAGTGTGGTTTGGTCTACAAAGCGTGGATCCAGCCCTTGCCACTGCTGTAGCAATTTTGCACAGCAAGTCCAGAGGTAGTTCTTGGGGTTCTGTGCTCTTTTTGTGGGGTACGTAGGGTCCCCAGGCCACTTGCCTGGGGGAGATGCTGGGCAAAGCTCAGGGAAGATGGGGTTTGCACCAGTTTGGGAGCGTCAGGGCCACCTCTGTAGCTCCAAGTAGGGCTGCAGGCTCGGCAGCCCTTAAGCATGGGCTGTCCCCTCACCAGCTCTGCTTTCATCTGGAGAAACTGAGTCACAGGAAGCATTTGGTGAGAGTGGGATTGTTCACTGGGAACCTCTGTATCCCAAACCCCCTGGTGTGGATGAAGGTCAGATGCCAGCCAGATGGAGAGACAGTGGTGTCCCTTCACCAGCCCCAGTTCAGGAGGTCCTGCCCCATCCTTCATGGCTGCCACCTCTCCTCCAGCCAGCACTGCACCAAAACCTGCTGCCCTGCTCAAGATCACCAGGAACCGAATCCTTCCCAGCTCGCTTCATACCTTCCCCAGGCAGCAGAGGGACGTGGCTTTAGCACCTCCAACTTTCCTTTGCTGAGAAGCTGCTTTTCCAACATCCCCTCCCCTTCACGCAGGCAGCTCTGCCTGAGCATCACCACCCTTTCCAGGCTTAAAAATAGCTGTGGGAGAGCAGGGAGGCGGCAGAAAGCAGCAGCCGCTCTGTCTCGCGCCCTGCCCGTGATCTCCCCGCGGCCCCCGCTGCTCGTCCCTCTGTCAGTCAAGTTCATTCATCCCTCTGCTCCGTTCATTCATGCCTCCGTGCGCCCAGATCCGGCCGTCTGTCCGGCCACTCGTGGGGGTTTCCCCCTCTCCTGCCACCCCGCTCGCTCAGCGTGGAGCCGCCAAGCTCTTCCCCCCTGCCACGCGATGAGTTTTCCTTGGGGCTCGGCCCCGAGACGCAGCTCGTGATGAAGTGGCTCTTGTCGAGCGTCCCGGCTCGGGGGGCTGCGAGGGGACAGAGGTGTTATTTCACCAAACAAACTCCCAGTCAACGATGTGCATTAGCAATGAGGGGTCGCAGCCAGGAAAATATTACCTTTCTCTTTGAGTGCTGACTGCGGAGGAAATTCTCACATTTACAGCTCCAGCGAGTCCTGCGCTCATGGAAAAGAAGAGGGGGGGGGCTTTGATTTCTCTCCCTCTTGGTTTGATAACTTCACAGCACCCCCCTCCCATCCCACCCCACACCGAGCCCCTCCGGGAAACCGGCCACCGGTGGAGCTTTGCAGCTCCCTGCTGGGGAACCTGTTTGGATGTTGCTTTTCCCAGAGGCTCGGCGTGTGGCGGTGAGCGAGTCTAGGTTAATAAGAAATAAACAAACAGCACTTTTTTTTTTTTGACTCCCCCAACCCCCCCACTCCACTGCACTCCGGGAGGGATGCGGCTGGGGATGCCGAATGAAAGCCTGCGCTGTGGGCTTGCAGCCGGGGAGGGCTGAAGGGACATTCCTGGCATTGCTGAGCTCCTCGTGCCACTGAGGCACAAATTAGGGTAAGGAGAGGTTCGTTAGCAGCGAGGGAGGTTCTCCTCCCCCTCTACTCTGCATTGCTGAGACCCCACCTGGAATCCTGTGTCCAGTTCAGGAAAGACAGATTTTCTGGAGAGAGTCCAGCACAGGGCACCAAGATGCTGAAGGGAGTGGAGATCTCCCTGCTGAGGAGAGGCTGAGAGAGC
>JAOEGS010019030.1:0-33222 GCA_025447755.1 Corythornis vintsioides
CCAACACCCCCAAGTCCTTTTCTGCAGAGCTGCTTTCCAGCACCTCATCCCCCAGCCTGTATTGATAATGAGGGTTGTTCTGACCCAGGTGCAGGACCCTGCACTTAGTCTTGTTGAACCTCATGAGGTTCACCTGGTCCCTTTGGATAACCCGTCCCTCCATCCTTTCAACAGCACCACTCAGCTTGGTGTCATCTGCGAACTTGCTGATGGTGCTCTCAACCCCACTGTCAATATCAATGATGAAAATATTTAACAGTACAGGTCCCAGTACAGACCCCTGAGGAACACCACTTGTCACTATTCTCCATCTGGATACTGAGCCATTGTCCACCATCCTCTGGATGCAACCATCCAGCTAATTCCTTATCCACTGTACAGTCCACCCATAAAATCCATATCTCTCCAACTTGGTGAGTAGGATGCTGTTGGGGATTGTGTGGCCTTGCAGAAGTTCAGATAGATGATATCTATAGGTCATCTCTTGTCCACGGAGGTATTCATAGAATCATAGAATCATTTCATTTGGCAGGAAGAGACCTTTAAGATCATAAAATCCAGCCATTAACCCTACACTGTCAGGGTCCTTAAGTCATGTCCCCCAGCACCACATCTACGCGTTTTTTAAACACCTCCAGGGATGGAGACTCTACCACCTCCCTGGGCAGCCCATTACAATGCTTAGTCACCTTATCATAGAAAACTACTAGATTCATCAGGCAGGACCTGCCCTTGATGAAGCCGTGTTGGCTGTCTTTTATCACCCCACTTTCTTCTATTTGCCTTGTTAGACCCTCTAGGAGAATCTTCCCAGGCACAAAGGCTGACAGGATGATAGTTTTCATGGTCCTCCTTTCTACCTTTTTGAAAAATGGGTAAAACATGTCCCTTCTTCCAGTCCCCAGGGACTTCACCTGACTGCCAAGACTTCTCAAATATTATGGCAAGTGGCTTGGCAACTACATCAGCTAATTCTTTCAGGACTCTGAGACGAATCTCATCAGGTTTTACGGCCTTACTTATGTTCAGGTTCCTCAGGTGGTCACAATCCTGATATTCACATGCAGTGGGGGGGGACTTCACCACCCTCATCCACACCTTGCAGTTTAACTTGGGAGGTGTTGGGAGAGAGGTTGTCAGTGAATACTGAGGAAAAAAAACTGTTGAGAAACTCAGCCTTCTCCTTATCCATTATTAGTAGCGCAGAATTGCTTGTGTTGTATAACCACAGTATTAAAATGACTCTAAAATGACTAAATAAGAATAGGTCATCATCAAGATTTCCTGGGTAACGTGCTGAAAGAAGCTAAGGTTACCAGGGAAACCTCACCTGGGACATTTCTTAATTTCGGAGCGCTTTCCTCTGCGGCCACACTGCTGCTCCCTACCGGTCACACTACAGAAGACCATTCCAGATGGGTGGCCCAAACCCTCGTTTTTCCCAATTCAATTCGTTGAAGGCGTGTGGCTCACGGCTAGGCTCTGTAATGCCCAGGAGCCGCGTGTTAATGGCACTCGCGGACCTGTGGCCGCAGCAGCCGCCTCCGGACGGCTTCCCAAGGGTCTGTCGGAGAGCCCAGTTGAGGCGCACATGCCACCCACAGGAAAAGACTCCAGAAAGGTCAGAAAGCGCCATGCAGGCAGAGGAAGAGGAATTGGAAGTATCAGAGGAGTCGGAAAAGTGCTTTAATATTGATGCTTCTTCCTTCCAGTTTCCAACTATATTCATAAACATGGTATTACATCATGATCTAGACTGCCCAAGGCCAGCAGTACGCTCACGACGGTATGTGGGAAGAGATCTCCCTTCCCGTACCTCAGCACACAAGTCCTTTCTCACCAACAGTTTCACCCCTGTCTCTCTGTTGGAAGGGGAGGAGAAGCTGGGGGCGAGGATGGCTGCCATCTGGGATCAACTTAACCATGCAAGCAAGCCTGTTACCTTTTATGTTAACGAACTACTGTCAGGAAAGAAATTCACTCCTTATTCAAAGGATTTGCCACAGCTATTTGGTCTCACCCCAGTGGTAAGGTTTCACCGTGGTTGTTTGACAGAAGCGTGAATACAGAGTATGAGATTTTGGGACAGTCTACAGATTCCAGTGCATGTTAAACCCATGGTGGTCTTGATTCCCTTGTCTCCATCTCCTGTGGCCTGTAGCATTTTTGGCCCCTACTTCTCTCCTTCCCTAAGATCCTGCTTTTTGTTCTTTCCAACAGTTTCTGCATACACTCCTTACACCACCTGCATTCTTGCTCTGACCCACCCTCTGCTCTTCTCCTTCTCTGCCTCTTGTGTCTGTTCTCCATTCTTCCCATGTGCCTGCTCCTTTCACCTCCCTCCAGTTCACATCTTCATGTCCTTTGTTACATGGATGCAGTAGCAAAGGCAATGAAATCAAAGACATCCCACAGTAATTTTCAGCATTTTGAAACACAGTGTCATTAAAAGCCTCTCAGGCTTTGTGACTTTCTTAAACACTGGTGAGTATCATACTCATTTCAGACAAAATCTGGGTGATTTATCTGTTTTACTGGTCCTTTAAAAATGTATATATGTTTTTTATCAGATTAGGCTAGATTCTCATAAGTATGGTAAAATCAAATCCCTGAAATCAAGGTAATCCACCAAATTTTGTTTCTGTTTCTGAAGGTCAAAAGCACAGGAGTTTTGTGTTGAATGGCTATGATAATTTTGTAGTGATTACACAATTACTGATTTTCCTCTGATATATTATTTAAATGGCTACAAATATAAAAAAAATAAGCCACAACAATAACTACAGAACCAATATATGGTTGATCACACCTGAACCAAATTCAAACATAATAGAAAACTTCAGCTTGAATGAGTGCAATTTTACACAATTTTAAGCTGCTCAAGGTGGGTTTAAGATACTGAAAGCACTGGGTGACACTTCTATGACATTTCAGTCTGGTATGAAAAGTGGATCATTCCTTCAACACACATCCCTAATTTAAACTTCTTAAATTGTGTAGGCAAAGCTTAGGCTGGGACAATGATTCATACAGTCATCTTTTCTATTAATGTGTATGATTATATTTTTCAATCTGAATATTTTTACTGCATCTCTGAGGTCTGGGAATCAGTGCATACCCTATCATACTCATTAGTTACAAGGGAGAAAAGCTGTCACTGGAGGAACACAATCTCTCTACACTTAATATACGAAGACAAGTTGACCTAAGGACTTCAAGCTTATTACACTGGTGTCAAGGTTAAAAGATGAAATGTCCCATATGCAAAGATAATTTAGAGCAGAAACCCCAATATTTAGAGAGAGTTGCTTAGAAAAGAGAGAATAATGTATTGTGAAGGTGCAAATTTGATCTGTGCTGTTGACATAAAAACTGCTGAATAATTAAATAAACCACAGATAATTGTATTTATATAGGAAAATCTCACATTACTTCAAAAAACTTCATTATTATCAAAATACATTATTATTCTTCTCATTTTTTTAAGCCCTTACTCATTTTTGCCTGAGATAAAACCTTGTCTGAAACTGAATACATTTGACAGTTTGAGTGGGTTTCCAGAATCTAGAACAATCTGCTTGACTAGGAAGATACCTGGCACTTGCTTTTAATCTTTTCCACAATTCACATTGATCAGATGAGCAACACTGTATATTATTTTCACAGCTTGCAGCCTCAAATTAGCTCCATAAATAAAGTTAAACTGCTTTCAGATTAGTAAGTGGCTTTGTAAGAATCCTTTGTACATGTTTAGGAATATGACTTTAGGCATTTGCTTTTTTAAATGTTGACCACTACTTCCAACCTGGAACATAAAAATGAAATGTTTTATTTTAAACATGCAGTGTTGGGATAAGTTAAGAGTTTCCTACATCCCTATAAAGTGCAGTTTTTCTTTTACAGTGACAGATATTGGTATAAATAGCACTGGAATTTTGGCAGTAAGTGAATCTAAGGATGTGGATTTGTCAACTTCAGCTCTTAAAACATTACTGTAAAATACTATTTTTAGACAAGTATCCTAGTATGAAACTACCAATCAGACAAATACAACATAGAAAAAAAAAAGTTGAAAAAGGTATGCTTCAGGTAATATTTTTAGAAGAATGGTCACAGAATACCACTATTGATGAAATCAGTCTTTCAAGCCACAGATGACATGAAAGACCAAATTTTGATGTAGAACCCACTGAGTTTGTACTTACCCCTTATCTCACATCATGCATAAAGCCTGGGCAAAGATGTGTGAAACCTGGAAGCTGAGCCTCTCCAAAAGACTGGAGAGGGCCTGTTTACAAAGGCCTGTAGTGAAAGGATAAGGGGCAATGGTTTAAACGAGAAAGGAGTGGATTTAGATTAGAAATAAGGAAGAAGTTCTTTACCATGAGAGTGGTGGAGCACTGGAACAGGCTACCCAGGAGGTGGTTGAGGCCCCATCCCTGGAGACATTCAAAGTAGGGCTTGACAAGGCTTGACAAGTAACCTGCTCTAGTTGAAGATGTCCCTGCTCTCAGCAGGGGGGCTGGACTAGAAGACCTCTAGAGGTACTCTAGAGGTCCAGACATTTCTATGATTCAATAATCTGAAGAGGAACTAGCTTCCAGTGGAGATAAACGAAGAATTCAGTCACCTTTAGGAAACCTTCCTCTCATGTAAATGCTTATATGAGAGTGAGGATGATGGTTACAACAGTGCATTTCCACCCCTTTTAGTCTACCCCTGGAAATACACGTCAGTTTTGATATATGGTAGGATGCAAAAATAGTAAATTACAAGAATAATAGAATAAAAAAAACCCTAAATTAATATGTCAGATGATTTTATTTTGAAAATGGGAACGAGAACACAAAGGATGTATTATTTTTGCTATTAAGATCTTAAAGAAAAAGAAAACAAACATACAACAAACAAAACAATACTTTGATAAAAAGCAAAACTGTGTTTCTAAGTCTGGTATATAGACCAAATAATTAACTTTCAAATATCTAATTTAACACATACACTACAAATACACATTAAAAAATTTCATTTGCTTAAGCATGCAATGTCTTCCTAACTTTAGAGTCACGATATTCTGAGTTTGTGATATTAACCTAGTTATTAATTGGAGAGGGATCAGAACAAAGTGAAATTCGGAATATTAATCCTATTTACATGGACAGTGGGGATTTAGCATTTACTCTTTCTGAGAGCAAGAATGCCTCCACAAACAAAACTACAGCATGGCACCATTTTTAGGGCTCCCACACAACAGTTGATTTTTCAGAGAAAATCATAGCTTTTCCTCAAACACTGTGCTGCTCTATTTACGAACTGTGAGGCCTGGGAGAAGGGCAAGCAGGTCTTAAAGAAACCTCGTGGGCTGCCTTAAACCTGTTTCTGCCTTGGCTGTTGCCACGGAGTTTTGGAGAATTTGACAATTCAAGGCAATTGCTGGATACCATATTTGCTGCCCATTTTGATGTAGTTTTTCAAAAAGGCTCCAGCTGACATTTGCTGAGGAGGACTTCACCTACTTGGCAGCCCATACAAACACTGTCAACTAAGGCATTATTTAAGGAAATGATGCTGAGTAGAAAATTGATGGCATTTAAACTTGTCCAGGGAAGCCCACTATGCCCCAGAGCCTAGAAACTCCAGCATTTCTCAGGGTGCAGGTGCAAATTAGGTTTACTTTCTCTGTGTTGAACTAAAGGTTAAAATGTGGTTTGGGAATACTAAAAGTAGTGACGAGAATACACCACAGGATGCATCGATGCAGATCTAGGTTATATTTAGCAGTTCATGACTATGTTTCTCAGACCTTGAAACTGGCTACATAATGATTGTGCAGGAAAGGTCTGTCAGACTCCTGTCTTCTTCCCAGTCTCACTGTAGCTGGAGCTTAGGTTATTTCCAGTTTCCATCCTGACTTTGGACCTTCTTTTCTTTGTAGGAGTTCACTACTGAGCAATAGCATACTGAATGGTAAATTGAGAAATTACCATCTCCTTGCTTCTTCTCTGGTTACAGCTCTGTGAAGGGACAGCAATAATCTTGTTAAAATATGTTGTGAGAAGCAAGAGTTTTTCCATAATTTTGTAAAAGTCATAGCATTGACTTTGAATTTTTATAAAAAATAGACCTTATAAAACAGAATATGAATTTGGGAACTGAACTCTCAGAATGTGTAACCTTCCTGTTGTATGCCAGTTGTGGTAACAGGCCTGTGCCAAGCTCATACTGCTCTTCCGTGCTGCTAGTGCATCGCTATATGTCCCTCATACACAGATGTTGTGAAGGTGGAAGATAATTTGTGGAAGGCTTCGTACTTAAGGATTATCCATCAAGAAACCTAGCACCTGTTAGCAGACTTGTACAAAAGCTCTGCACAATGTGCTGACAGCGCACCTCTTTGTCTGAAGTCAGATTAAGATGGTATCACTTCTACTTGTCCCTGCCAGCACACAGCCTCATGATTTCCCTTAATCTGCCTGAAATTGAGAGCACGGGTTTCTGATGTTTAGTCACAGTGGTATAATCCCACAGCAATACCTCAAGGGAAAACTGAAAAGGGGATCAGTGGGTTATGCATCCCCCTCTTCCTGTACAACCTATTGATGCTCTGTGATATAGAAAGGTCTGAAGAGTGTGGGTAGAATTCTTGGTTTTCATCCTGAAGTTATCAGAAATGTGAATACCAGAGTTTAAACACTTGCCACAGGTTTCCTCTAAGAGTGATTTTCTGCAGGTCTCCTCCTGACAGTGATTCATGTAGTGTTCATTCAGTTCCTCAAGTGACAGTAATCTGGAGAAGTGTCTTTAGCAATTAGGCTGTTTAACCCTGACCATATCATCTCTACCTGACAAGACGGTTGCACTACTTGGACTTGACAAAAGCACCATCAACAAGTGAGGTCTATATTAGCTGGTTTTCCTCCTCTGGCAGAGACACCCTACATCTGGTAACGCAGTCAATTAACAGGAGTTATATTTTTCTCTGGTTTATTACATGTTCTGCTGACTTACCTAGGGTATTTCTGTTCATGCATATAACTATTGTTGCTAAAATTTATGATGTTACATGACCGGCCTGTTAATGCTTTCTGAGATGATCTGAAGTTAATCAGCATGTTCAAATGCCCTTGCTTCATGATCTGCAAATGCTTTGGAAAGTAAATTGTGCTTCATATGCATTGTCAAAAAAAGCTCTTTAATGGTTAGAGAGCCTCAGAATTATTTCTTTTGGGAAGGAATGAATTGAGGTTATGCCATCCTAAGGTCTAAGGACACCATCAGAAATAAGAAGAAAGGACCTCCAAACCATGCTTTATGTTTGGTGGTTCTTGATCCAGTCTATTTATCGAACACATATAAAGCTATATGTTCCTTTTCTGGGTTAAGTATAGGTGGCCCGTCCACCTTTGGACAAATACGGTAGTTAGGTCCAAATCAAATATAAGGAAAAATCCGGTAATTAAGTCCAAATCAGGTGTTAATTGACGCGTTATGAAGTAATTTGTCCCGTCCCTTCCTACCATTCAGCGAACTGGCCTGTGGCTGCCCTACGTCCCTAGCTTCTGTCGGAACTTAACCACTAACACCAACGGGGTTGTACCCCACCAAATAAAATGTTTTTAATTCCTAACCTTTAGTATTGCTTGAGAGGAAGTATGGAGAGATAAAGCACATCAAGCAAAAATTTCAGGTGGTCTTCATGGCACTGTAATATGCACTTATTTTCAATAATATGTATTATTTTAAATAAATACATATTCCCAAGAAAAGAATGATGATTCCAGAGTTTACTGCTGGAGCTGGAGGCGCACTCAAAAGTACAAATGCCTGCTTTCCCATCTTTTGCTAGTACTTCAGGTAGACAGCTTATTTTTCCCAGAGGTAAGGCAGAAATATGAATGAATGAACCACCTCTCACAAAAAGGAGTTTGCTAATGAAATATTTATACACCACCAGTACAAAAGTCTGGAATTAAAAATTAAAAGGACTATACATATTACAGTTTGCATTCAGGATTGGCACTAATTGGGAATGCTGCTGGCAGTCTCAACAGGGAGGGCAAAAACTGAGTAAACAAGGAGATTTACTCATCTGAAGAAGTGGTTCTTCCAGGTCAGACTCAGCACATGTTTACTATGCAGGAAGGGAAGTGGAGTGGCTGTTGTTGCTGGTAGTGTAACTGTATTATTTGAAGAGCCTTGCATTTTCCAGGTCTGTCAGTCTTGTCTAGGGATTTTTCTCAGGTGTTAACCTCACGCTATCAGTGTGTTTTGAAAACTGCTTGTTGCAGATGTGGACTTTTGCCTGAATATACAGTAACAAAGCAGGAGGAGAATAGTCCAACCAATATAAAAAAAAATAATTGGATAGAACACTTCCCAGATCAAAAAGGCAATGCTTTTAACACAATGTGGTAGAACTGATGAAACAGCTACTACAAAATTCTACTTTTTATCTTTGACCCATTAAAGCTATAACATAGGACAGATGTTCGCCCTGTTAAAACTGTTGTTCTACATTTTTGTCATGTTTTCATCTGGGATAGAGTTAATTATCATCCTAGTAGTTGGTACAGTGCTATGTTTTGTAGTTAGTGTGACAACACTAACACACTCATGTTGTTGCAAAAGTTGCATTTATCCCAAATAAAAGATTTTTCAGTTTCCTATGCCCTGCCAGCAGGGAAGTGCACAAGAAGCTAGGAGGAAGCTGACCCTACAGACAAAGGAATATTCCATACTATAGAATGTTATGCTCAGTATATAAACTTGGGGTATTTGGCTGGGAAGGGCCAGTCACTGCTCAGACACCAGTCAGCGAGTGGTAAGCAATTGCACTGTGCATTTTTTGTCTTTCTTGAGTTTTATTTCTCCCTCTTTTTGTTACCTTTCTTTTTTATTACAATTATTATATTTTACAATTATTATATTTTAAAATTATTATTGTGCTGTTCTTATCTCAAACCATAAGTTTTAATTTTTTTGATTCTTGTCCCCATCCCACTGCAAGGGGGAATTAGTGAGTTGCTGTGTGGAGTTAGCTGTCAGCTGGGGTTAAACCATGACACTTTTAATTTTGTTTTGTGTTGCATAGTCTTTGTGACTTCACTCTGTTTTATTCAATACTCTGTTGCATCATTCACTTTCTCTGGCTGTGATTTTTAGCCTATATTTGCTCCTTTGATACTTCAGTGCCATGTCTTGGTAAAAGACCCTGATATTTATTATCACGGCCCAATTTCAAAAGCAATCATTATCTTCTTTTGTGTCTTTTCATGCTCTCTCATGTATAGCTATGATTTATTGACCATTTCTTTATGCTTTTTTTTTCCAGTGTTTCCCTTACATATGGCAACCTTATGCCAAACGCATCAATAAATCTGTTAGCCAGTCATTCTTTCAGTCCTTCCAAGACCACACAGTGCAATTGTTTTCCAAGCATTAACCATTAAGTATATGATATGATCAGGGAGTTTTGAGATGCATTTTATTTATTTTCCTGTATTTTGTTTTTAGTTAGCTGACATGAGAACACTGCGTAGTACACATAGTGAACAGCTACACTGAACCATAGGACTATATTCCTTAATAATGAATTATGTGAAGACTGTGTTTTACTTTCAATTTATACAGTGCTGACCACAGCTTGTGGAGAGGAGGTATGATCCTGCTGAAAAGAAGGGAAGGGGCATTTCCTTGCCTGAGGTGCAGAGGTGGTAGAGGAGGGAAAGGGAAAGAAGAGCAGTGGGAGAAGGATGCTGTGGCTTTGCAGCGCAGAGTGACTGCTGTGTGCACAGAAAGGGAAAGTTGAAGCAGATCAGGTGACAGCTGCTTGTAAACACACAGGCAGAAAAAAAAGCATGTGAATGGGTTAATGTTCATAAAACTGAGCTTGCCTCCTATAGTAGCTGAGGTTGGACCACTCTAAACTACACAGTACTCTCCCTGTTATCCATGAAATGAATCCACTGCCTGACAAGAGGTGTTCAAAGCTTATTAGGCATCTTCTTAAAAGTATGTTTTCAAAATTAGCTTCTCTAGTCGTGACAGGTATTCAAAGTCTTGCCACAGAGTACATCCCTGATTTGTGATGGTGAAGTGCAAACAACAGTGCTTTTCCTAAGATAGAAAATGATGTAAACTTCTGTTTTTGCTGCTTTTAGGTTTAGCTCCCTTAAAGCAACTATAGGCAGTACAGCACCCCATGTCTGTTTGTGTTAGCAAAACACATGATCTGGCATAATCTATAGGCTAGAGAAGAACAATGCTGAGGTGATAAAATAAATTTTAATTGTCTTATCAGATTTCACTTGTGGCATGAATTAGAACAGTTTAGTGACTATTCTAAAATATGCCTTGCTGCACCTAGATTATAGGGACTTTTCTGGTATCCAATAATAACTGAAGTGTAGAACCACTTTGGCTAAGCTCTATTTTTTTCAGTTGCAACTCAGGTAGTAGGAGAAAGAAAAGTGACAGAGATCTGCAGTTTTGCTTTTCATCACCTGGCAATTTTCTTACACATTGCAAATTCCCAGGTAGGAAATTAAGCTAGTTCTTCTCATACGAGAACGACACTAAATTAGAAGCAGAATCTGACTGGAGGAGGTTTGGCTTTAAAATATGAGGACTTGGGAATTATGTATAAATCTAAATTTTGAAGCTACAAGAAGGTTTTTGTGCAGAACCTGTAGTACTGAGAAGGAACTTTTTTCTCTGATTAATTAAAATTAATTAAGTAGTTTTGGAGTAGTATATAATTTATTTAGCCAAAATTAGTTCCTGTGTTTCCGCATATATCTCATGTTTTCTTATCACTAAATGTTGGTATAGGCAAATTCCAAGGTCAAATTCTGTCCCTAGTTACTACTATAATCTTGCCCAATAAATTATCTTCTAGGCATTTAAGGTCTTGATCTAAGTACTGACGAGAAAAAAACTGAGAACTAGCAGCAATGTTACGACCCAATATCCAGCTTCAATGGCTTGTTCAAAGCAGAAAGCACTGAGATTTGGAGAGCTTCATATAGGTGCTTTTTCTTTCCACTAGTAATCAGATAATGCACACAGTCACTACAATGTAAAAAAAAAAAAAAAAAAAAGAACCCAAAACAAAACAAAAAAACCTTGCAAGTATCAGACAAAACTTCTGGAAATGTACACACAATCCAACAAAAATATATATAAACCAAAGCTCTTGCTTCAACACTTGTAGCTCACGAGTATAGCTCACTGCTTGCTGGGGTGCTGGCCGAGGGCTGCTGCACGGCTCCCTGCTCCTGGCAGAGGATGCTGGGCTGTGCAGGGCTGGGGGGGGACATTGACCCCCTGGGTTAACCCCAGCCCCTGGCTGAGGGGCTGCAGACAGGTCTGCGGACAGCATAGCACTGAGAGTATGTGAGTGGAGAGGCAGGAGGGCTGCAGGAGGCTCGGAGGAGGCAGGAGAGCGAGCCCTGCCTGCGGGCAAGGGGCTGGCACAGGGCAGCAGAAGCTAAAGGCAGGCTGCTTGCCCCTGTCCCCCTCCCCACTCAGCTGCACCAGCCCGGCTCTGGGGCCAGCAGTGCCACCACAGCCCAGAAAGAAAGCTGTTCTACCTGGGGGGAATTGTTCAGCACAATAAAAATACAACCCTGAGACATCGCTGACTGGCCCTGGACTTGAAATTTGGTGGTGGGGGAGGGGGGGTGTCTCTGGCACCTGCTGCAGCCAGCAGCCCCCCAAAAAACAATCCCATCTGCCAGGGAGTGGGGAGAGGGGAGCCCTCCCCTTGACATCAAACTGCAAACCAGAGACCCTAAGCCCTCAGTTTGGCCTGTGCCCAAGAGCTGGGCACCCCTGTCCTTGCCCTGCCTCCCATCAAAGCACAGCCCCCCCCCTCCATGGAGCTCCCGACCCGCACTGCCCTGCCAGGCTGGCCCAAGCCAACGAGACAGGGAGAGTTCCAAGGAAAAGCAAAGCACTAACAACCTCCCCAGCAGCTGGGCAGTGCCACCCTAACACACTTCACTCCTCCCTCCTCTAACCTGCACACTGCTACATCTAAGGTGCCCTCGAGACAGCCCAAAAGTACAAGAGAAATGTCACCCCCAGCTTTCCGAGCAAGGCTGAGGGTAAAACCCATCAGAACCTCCCCATCCCCGTCCAGAACAAGTTTCCTGAAATAAGAGAAAAAAAAAAAAAAAGCCTCAAATCCTTCCACCAGGGAGCTTAATTGGGATATTCCTTTCTAATATTGCTGTTTTCTTCTCTGGAGTAGTGAGCAAGTCCAGCTTTGCTGCTGCTGGAGTCGACAACCTGCAAGCCCACGGTTGAGGTACTGGGCAGGTGAGTCAGGGGGTGTCCCCTGCACGGTGGGGCTCAGCACTGCGATGCAATGATCATCTCTGGCCGTGCTCCCCAGGCACTGGAGCAGGGGTGGGACAAGGCAATCCAAGAGCAGGAAAGGTTTGAAGGAAGAAAGCACTTAGGAGGTTCCCTCTCTTAGTTTCTCAGATCGATGTATTTCTCGCTCTTCAGTCCCACAAAACAGAAAGGAGGGGGAGGGAAAAAAAAGCACAAAAAGGGCAGTTTAGGGGTGAACACAAACTCAGGTTCTCTACTGCAGGTGTCTGTGTGACAGACAGCAATGTCGTGGGGAAGAGCTGCCAACCCGGGTCACCCTGTGGTTGCCCAGTAACCACCCCGGGGCACGGGATGTGTGGGCAGCAGAACCAGGACAAGCTTCTCTCTTGGCTTAAGGCAAACAAACCCAGAGTGGGCTCAGGTGCCACAGGACACCAAGCATGGCAAGCCCTGCCTTAGCACGGTGGCAGTCCATCACTGGTACCACGAGCAGCTCTCCACCCCAGGGGAGAGCCAACCACGTGGCCTGGGAGACTTAATCTCATCCCTCACCAAACGCTTTGGCTCGGAGACACCAGGGCAGGGCCCATTCCTGCAGCCTTGGCTCTGACTCCTGGCCAGAGATGTTCATGTAGCTCCTTCTCCCACAGCCCCCCCTCCTCCAGGGAGCACTGAAGAAGCAGTGCCAAGCTGGCCGGGCAGCGGGCAGAGTGCTCCCAGGAGGTGCCAGGGACCAGCAGGGAGCAGAGCTGCACATGCACAGGGCTGCTCCTAGAACAGAGAGCCTTGGCAACCTCCCCTCCCTCCCCCAGCCCACCCGGAGCGCTGCTGATGGATGATGGAGGCCCATGCAGGGTGGGGAGGAGCTGGCAGAGAGGAGAAAAAGCTTTACCTTGGTGCACACCCCCCTGTGAGCTCCACAGCTCTGCTCCCAGCCCCGGGAGCAGCCCTGGCCCCGGTGAAGGGCAGCAAACGACGCTCTGTCCTACCTGGTCAGCGGCAGGTCTCTTGTCACCGTTGGCACCCTGCAGGAGCCCCGCCTCTTCGGAAACTTTATCTGACTTAACGTCCCCTACAATCTTGTCTTTACGTGCCTCTGGCTTTGTGCTAGGGGGAGGGAGGGAGGTGACAGCTTTTGAGACACGGTTGGAGCCACCAAACGGAGGGCACGTCAGCCCTGGGGCTCCTTCTCAAAGTGGGGGATGCTCTGGAGCGGGGCCAGAGGAAGGTCGGGGGTGAAAGAGGCTCCGGCTCAGGGAAAGCTTTGGGCTGCCCAGCCCCTCGCTGGGGAGGGGTCCCTCGGCTGCTCTACCCCTCTGCTGTCCTCCTCACCACCTCCCTGTGTGCACAGGGTGAGCGGCGTGGACCCCCCCCGTGCTGGGGGAAGCTGGAAGTGCTGCCGAGCGCCCGGCGAGGTGCCCCCCACCCCCAGGCCACACTCATTGCCACCCTCTGAGCCGGGCAGGGAGCGGCTGGTGCGATGAGATGGGAAGCATGAGCGATGGCAAGCACCTCTGTCCCCCCCAAGGGCACCCCCGGGAGGGTGGGTGGCAGTGCTTACATGTCCTGTTTCCCAGCTCGGCCACACGGGATCTTGCCTTTCTTGTGCAGGAAATAGATGACGGAGCCCAGCACGGCCACCACCAGGATGCAGACGATGATGGCCACAATGATCACCCCTTTGCTCTCCGGTGTCTTTTGATCTAAGCACAAGGGCAGAGGACAAAGTTAACACCTGGATCCACCTTGACGGGCTCCAGCTTGACTGCACCCCTCGGGGAAAGCACCACGGGGGGATCCAGCTCTTCCCCAGCTCCTTGCAGGATGCAGATGGCAGCTGAAAAATGCTCAGTTAGGGCAGTTTCTAGATGAAGATGTTAAGCTGCCAAGCCTCTGCGTGCTGCAGGAGGGTGGCTTACAGGGTTTCCTGCAAGACATCAGGCCAAGCCTTTGCTTCCTCGCCTGGGCTGGAAGCTGCACTTGATGGCCACGCTGGGCTCCAGGCTGAGGATGAGCAGGCAGCAAAGGGATCAGGTGGAGGCAGATCCTCCCTCTCCCTCACGGCTTGGCAGGGAGGGAGGAGCAGGGAGAGATGCAGCACAAGAGCTGGCAGCCAAGGCTCCCTCCCCAGGCCAGACAGGGGTGTGACTCCTGTCAGCTCACGACCAGAGCCCGGGCTGATGGCACAGGGACCCCGTAGGGTGCAGAGACTGACCTTTTCTGACGGCCTCCACTGGCAGAGCAGGAAAGGAAAGGAAAGAGACAGCTCAGCCACACCGGGGCAGAGGGGCTGTGTGAGTAGGACGAACCCTTCCATGGATTTCTGGGGCAGAGGGCAGTGCCCAGCACTCACCCAGCAGCTGGATGTGCTCCTCGATGACACCCAGCGCGTTGGACACCCTGCACATGGCCCCCGCCCGCAGCAGGTCGTGGCTCACACGCACCGTCAGGTTGCTGGCGACGTGCTGGTGGTCGACGTACTCGTGAGCCTGTCAGGTGGGGAAGCAGAGATTCAGTGCCCAGGGCACCCCTCTGAGAGTCCCTGGCACCGCCTGGCGCCCGCCTCTCACCGTCCCGTTGATGCTCCAGTGGACAGAGGGCTTGGGGAAAGCGATGGCCTTGCAGGTGAGATTCACCACCTCGTCCTGCCGCACGTACAGCGGGGAGCTGACGGCCACGATCCGCGGCTTCCCTGCGGGGAGGGCACGTCAGGCACCCCTGGCTCTCCCCACCTGGCAGGGCGGCGGGCGCACGCGGGCTGCCAGCTCTTACCCTGAACGGCCACGGCCACCTGCTTGCTCTGCTCCAGCCCTGGCACGCTTGGCGCCATCACCTTGCAGCTGAAGTTGCTGGAGGTTTCGAAGGTGAGGTTACGCAGCAAGAGCTCGTTCCCGTCCGCGACCTTCCTGCCCTGTTGGGAAGGGATGGGCCCCAGCAGTGAGCCCCCAGCACCGGGCCCCTCCGTGCCCAGCATCCCAGGCTCTGCAGATGCCCTCCCCCTGGCACACAGTCTGCGAGGAAGGGACCTCCCTGCAGGACAGGGAGGATGGACAACGCAGGTCCATGGAAGGGGCAGCTCTCTCAGGAGAGAGGGAGCAAGCTCCTGGCTCTGACCAGTTTGCTGCCAAGCCCTGAGCCTGAGCACAACAGTGCCCAGACGCCTGCCCACCTTGGCATCCCTCCAGTGGTAATCCAGGGCCACAGGGCTGTAGGCATCGCAGCTCAGCCTCACGCTATCCCCTTCCCGAAGCGGGGAGGACGGCTCCATCTTCACACTGACCCCTTCAATATCTAGGAGAGGGATGGAGACCAAGGCAGGGTGAGCAGGAGGGACGAGAAACCCACCACAAGGTCCGCAGGGTCCCGTCCCCTCTCCTTACAGTTCACAACAAGCTCCACATCCTTCTCTAGCATTCTCATATCATCCAGGTCCAGGGTCTGACACCTGTACAGGCCGCTGCTGCTCTTGTTCACATCGTGCAGGTTCAGCACCCCGTTGTACGAGTCTGCCAGCGCCGACAGGTCCTGCCAGTTGTCCTCCAGCTGCAGGCAGTGGGGAGCAAGCAGAGCCCTCAGCCCCACACAGGCACCTCCCATCCCGAGCAGCGGGCAGGACACGAGATGCCTGCCAAGGGAGAGGAGCCAAGGTCCCCCTCCCACCTCACCTCTCTCTTATAGAAGCTAAAGACGGGTGCTGGGTTCCCATCAGCCTCACACACCAGCTTCACATCGTCCCCTTCCTTCACCAGCGCCGAGGACGGCACGACCTGCAGGTTGACGTGCTCCGCGGGGTCTGGGGGAGGAGGAGGAGGAGGGAGAGGGAAGGGTTGGCACCCAGCCCCGTGGGCAGGCGGCGGGCACAACCCCCAGCTGAGGACTCACAGTAGATGGTGACGTTGACCCTCTGCGACTCCAGGGCACGGCTCCGTCCCCGCAGCCAGTAGTGCACGGTGCAGTGGTAGGAGGAGTTGCGGTCCTCCCGGGTGACGTGGGCGTAGAGGGTGCTGGTGACCGTGTACAGCCCGCTCGACTCGCGGGTGCGCGTGAACATGATCTTCACGTCGGCTGCAGCGACAACAGGGGGACACACAGCTGCTGCTGCCAGCCCCCGGGCACACAGCAGGGCTCCCGTGGCAGCACACGGCTGCTTCGGCTGCCAGCTCCCAGCTGGTGAAGCCCCCCATGGCACGAGCGCCCCGGCCCTTCTACCCAGCAGCTCCCCGTCCATCTGACTTACGGTTCTCCTCCAGCTGCTCATCGTTCTTGTGCCAGGTGATGTTGGGGGCTGGGAAGGCGTTCCTGCTGACGCACTGGGCGATCTGCAGAGGCACAGACAGCCTTCAGCACGGGGTGCCCCCCCCCTCCACGGGGAGCCTGGCGGGGCTGGGAGCCTCTCCTCACCTGGGGCACCTCGCTGCTCTGCACGGAGATGCCTCCCGATTTGGCCGTGATCTCTGGGGCCTCGGGGACCTCTGAAAGAGAAGCCACCACGCGTGTCTTAAAAGAGGCAGGACGGGGAACCTCCCAGCAGCAGGGCAGATTCACGGCCGTGCTGCACCCATCTCCCCACCCCACACTCACTGTAGACACGCAGCTCGGTGCGGTTCTCGCCCGTGCCGTGGCCGCCCGCCCTGACCTGGCACACGAAGGTCTTGGCATCCTGCATGGTCACCCTGCTGATGGAGAGGGCCTTGTCCTCCCCCAGCGCCAGCCGCCCCTTGTAGTCCGTGTTCTCCTCCAGCACCTCCCCTCCTGTGATGTGGTACAGCCTCACTCGGTTGCTGCGGTCAACCTGCAAGGCGAGGGGCCGAGGCCAGGCTGATGGGGAGCCCGGGAGAAAGCCCCAGGCCAGCTGCCACCCCAGCCCCACTGCCCAGCACCCACCGCCCCCTCCCCGGGCTGGCACTCACATAGAACCAGTTGATGGAGTTGTAGGAGCCGTTTCCAGGGATGTGGAAGTTGCACTCGATCCTGGCAGTGTCCCCGCTCTCCACTTCGACCACCGCTGGCATGGACACCTCCAGCTTGCTGGCTGCAGGGGGGGACAGAGCCCATCATGGGGGGGAAGCACAGGGAAGCCCCCCTGTCTGAGCCAGCGAGGGAGCAGAGCTAAGTCTTGTGCCAGCATCGCCCAGGCACCACGTGCCAGCCCCGGGGAGTGCCACCCAGCAGCACAGCCACGCTGCCTCCTGCATCCACACAGCCCGTGGGCTCTGGGCACCAACCCTGTCCCCAGAGAGGGGCCAAGGCACACTGAGCTCACCCAGGGCACCTGGAGACAACCACTGCCCGCACTGCTGTGGCAGTCCCCACAGCATTCCAGCCTTGTTGAAATGGGTGAAGGGCCTTGGAGCCCCCAGTGTCCCCATCGAGGCAGGGAGAGGCTGCACCCTGCCCGGGGATGGGAAGGGGCTGCATCTCCACAGCCCACAAGTAAGCAGAGCACTTAATGTGCACCCAGGGCAGCTCTGATCCTCCTCACACCCCAAAAGCAGCCACCTCCTTAGTCTTAGCCAGTATCCCAGAGCAGCACCCAGCAACCCAGAGCAGCACCCAGCAACCCAGAGCAGCACCCAGCATCCTGGACCAGCACCCAGCATCCCAGAGTAGCACCCAGCATGACCCCAAGGGCTAGGCAAGGCTGTGTCAGGAGGTCAGCAGAGGCAGGGGAAGGGGCTGGGTGGTGGAGACTGAAGCTGGCAGCACAAAAGCTTCACCTTCCCCCTGCCCGGGCCCAGCCCCTGACGTCAGCCTGCACGGCCCCCGCAGCAGCCACAGGAGCTGGGGCATGAATGAGCTGCTGTGTTCCTCAGGCACACAGGGCAGCAGCTCAGAAGGGGTGCCCCTGCCAGTTGTGGCTGCCTGCTGCTCCCTTTTCCCCCCTTCCAAGGGTACAGGGCTCTTCGGGGAGGCAGCATGACCCCAGAACCCAGCAGAGCTGCAGCACAGCCCAGGCCAGCCCCTCACTCTACTCACTGCCTCAAAAGCAAACCCAGCACTGCCCACCCGTAGCACGGGTGGCACCAGGGACCCTGGTGAGCAGAGCCTGCCCACCCCAGCACCCAGCTTCCCTCCCAGTCCAGCCACCGGCAGCAGTAATGGAGCTGCTGGCCAGGCTCCAGGGTGGCAGGAGGTAATGGCTATCGATCCAGGGCAGGGAAAAGGAGCAGCTTCCTGAGGGGCTGGGGGCAGAGCAGCCCCAGCCGGGCACGGCAGAGACAAGGGCAAGGTTTTGGAGTGCCAAAGCAAGGGCTGGGGTGGCAGGGGGCCCTGCAGGAGGGGACAGCTGTTTGTTCCCTGGGCCAAACAGCTCCAGGACACCAGCCCAGGTGTCCAGAGGCTGGAGGAAACCAGCTGTGTCAACAGCTCCCTGGGTAGCGCCGCGCCACCGAGCCCGGCGAGCCGGGCAGCTTCAAAGGGTGATGCCCTGCCCACAGATTGCTCTTTGTCTGAAGTGGGTTGGTGGTAGCAGAGCCCCAAAGGCAGCCAGGAGCCCTTGTGCCACAGCAAAGGCTCCAGCTCACGGGACTGGGCACCTCGGGACACTCCCAGCTTTCGTCCCTCGCCCGTCCCGCGAGTTCCCAGCACTGCACGGGAAAGGAGGTGCTAGAAAAACAGGTGAAAGCCTCAGAGAGGGGCACAAAACGGGGTCAGGAAACTGGACCGAGCACGGGAAGGAAAAGACAACTTTGCACCAGAGAGCAGAGGGGCAGACTCTGCTCAGGCACGACTGGGCCGCCTGCCGTAGCCGGGCACCGGCAGACGGGCACACCGGGGGCTGCCAGGAGCCCCGTGTGCCCCCCGAGCCTGGCTCTGCTGGGCTGCAGGCAGCCAGCACGGGCTGTGCACCCCCATATCATTTCTAGGCCTTCATCGTGGGCTCCAGGGCAGAGGCGGCCCCTGGAGAGCTGCTGGCCCAGCCCCCCTGACCCGCTCGGCATGAGAGCCATCACCCAGGCAGAGCAGCGGCCGAAACCATGAGCTCAGAGCTGGAGAATGGCTGGCATCTGGGAATGGCATGAGGCACACATCCCTCCCACCCATCCACTGCCCTTGAGGAGGTGGATATGGACGCTGCAGCCCCCTCCGTGCCTGGAACAAGGGTTCACTGCTCCCCGCCTCCTCTGCGGAGCTGGAAGGAGCACCCAGGGACGCCACAAGTGCAGTAGCTGTGGGACACAGGGAACCCCCCAAGCCTGGAGACACAAGGCAGCTCCGAGCCCCCAGAGCCTGCCAGGTGCGTGGGCAGGCTAGAGAGGCATTGGGCACAGGCACCCTGGGCACTGGCACTCTGGGGACACGGTGATCCTCCCGTGTGCCCAGACACCGGCGAGGGAACCCGGAGAGACACTGGCCACACGTGGAGCAGCCCAAGCTGCAGAGCCGAGCTCCAGCCTGCACCGTGCACCCCAAGTGCCTGGCACAGCTCCAGCAGGAGACCTAGAGATCTGGAGAGGACGTCTGCAGCAGGCAAGCAGGGAAGGGAGGAGAGCCCCCGTGCCTTTCCATCTGGCTGGCGGACAGCCGGCCGGCAGCCAAAGCTCCACAAGAACAAAGATTTGCTTTTAGAGCCGAGGAAGGGGGTGGGGAGCAGCACAAGCCCCTCCGACAGCCTCCCGTGGAGCCGAGGTGTGCGGGGAGCCGGGCAGGAGCTCAGCTGCTGGAGACCCAGAGCCTCCCAGCACAGAGCCCCCCGCATGGAGCAGACAGAAGAGGGGCACCGCTGGGGTCTGGAGCCACACATGGGATGTCTGAGGTTTCCGTGGGCTCCTGCTCCCCTCTCAGGGAAACCAGCTGCCACCAGATCCTGCCTGCTCCTGGCACAGGCACACACGCTACCCTCCTCTGCCCCGGCAGACCCCTTGTGCTGGGGTGCCCCAGCTCCCAGAGAGAGGGATCCCCTGCACCCCTTCTTCCTCACAGAGAGGAGAAACGGGGGGCAGAGCCCCAGCCCCGGAGTGAGCAGCTCCAGCACCACTGCCAGTGCCCAGCAGCCTCCACCCCAGCCCAGCCCATGCCATGCTGGGGATGGGGAGGGAGCACAGGCTCTGCTGCAGTGGGGGCTGGCACCTTGCACCCCCAGATAAACCCACCCTGGAGAGGAGAGGAAAGGAGAGGAAAGGAGAGGAAAGGAGAGGAAAGGATCACAAGCCCAGCCCGGCAGCCAGGTGACAACACCCACAGACACCTCTCTGACAGCGGGAGATGGCAGTGCTGGTGGCACTGGCCGCCCCAGTTTGGACTCAGCCCCCTACCCCAGTGAGCCCCCAGCCAAACTGGGAACGGCTTGGCCATCACCTCTCGTGCTTCTGGGAAGCATCAAGCCTTTCACCGCGGCTGGGCTTGCAAACACAGCGATGCCGCCAACCAATAAACTCCCGGCTCGGCACATGTGCCGTGAGGAAGGGGATCCCAACACGGGCCGGGGGTGGAAGCAGCCCCTGGCTGGGGGCCTCCAGCTCTCCTGCGGTTCCAGGGCCTCGGCCAGAGCCGGTTTCCCCAGCCCCGGGGGCCACCTCCGCGGCTGGGCAGGGACAAGGAGAGAAGGCGGCAGGGAGCGGCCAGCGCACCGGGACCACTCCCTGGCCCCCGGCGAGGGGAGGGCACGCAGGGGGGGGGGAGCTGGGCAGGGCAGGAAACGCAGCACACCTCCCCCGAGGGGAAAAAAATGGACTGGAAAGAGGATAAAAAAAGAAAGCGTGAAAAAAAGCCAAGAGAAACACAGCCCTCGGTGAAAAAACTCCTTAGAAGGAAAGGGGTGGATGCTTCCTAACGACTCGGCCAGTTCACCCTGCCGCACACTGAACACACGTGGGGGCACCCAGTCCCTCACCCCTCACCCTGCCCTGCCTTCGGGGAGAGGCAAAAGGCACCGAGAGCGGAATGGAGCACTCCCGGTTGCCCCCCCCCCCCCAACAACCAACACCCAGATCCACGCCCGCCCCGCAGCCCGGGGACGTGCGGGAGAGGAGGACGCGGGGCTGCTCCCACCTCAGCACCCCCCCGGCACCGCAATTTCGGCATTCCTGGCCGCAAGCCAGGCACCGTCCGAAGGGCGGCTGCTCCGCTGGCTGCCCCGGGGGAGGGGGGGATGCTCTGCGGGACAAACCCCCGCCGGCCGCCCCTTCTCGCAGCCCCAGGCTGCGGTCAGCGTTGCGGCGACGAGACGGGAGGCAGCGGCTGCCCGGGACGACGAGGCATCCCTCCCTCCCCCGGGGAACTGCGGGGGACCCCTCCCCGCCCCGCAACCGGCTGCACCCCCAACGCGGCCACCCCGGAGCGTCCCGCAGGTGCTCCCGCTTACGGAGCCATCCCGACCGCCCCGTCCGGTCCCTCCCGCCCCGCGGCCGGTCCCACTCACCGCAGCAGAGCAGGAGGCAGCAGCCCCAGCCCAGGGCGAGCCCGGCCGCCCACCGCCCCCCAGCCATGCCCGCCTCCACCGCCGGCCTCCCGCAACTGAGCGGGGCCGCGGGCTGACGTCAGGCAGCAGCAGGAGGAGGAGGAGGAGGTGGTGGAGGAGGAGGAGGAGGAGGTGGAGGACGGCTCGGTGCCTGCCCACCGCCCGCGGGCTCTTATCACCCCCCAGCGGCAGCCGGCCGGGCGCCGTCGAGCCGAGCCCCGCAGCGAAAGGGGTGCGGACCCCCGGGATCCCGCGCCGCTCCTTCCCCACTCTTCTCCGACGGCTCCCGAGCGAACGCCTGCGTCTCTCTTTCACCACCGCCCGCCCCGCCCCGTCTCGTCTCGACACGGGCTGTTTGCAGGCGTTTTTACCTCGCTTTGGAGGGGCTGGTTCCAGCTCTGCAGGCTGCCAGGTGCTCCCGCCCGGGCTTGCACAGGCTGCCCGGAGCAGACTGCGGGGCGCTGGAGCTGCAAATCACCAACAGACGCGCTGGAGAGGCCCGGGGTGCAGGGTCGGGACTGGTTTTCTTGACTGAAGCAGTGGTGGAGAGGGGGGCAGTCCCAAGAGACCCGTTTCCAGGCTGCCAGTGAGGTCGGCTGGCAGTGCCCAAAGCCCAGCCACAGCTCCTGGTTTGCCTTTGAACAGGCAGAGTCAAAAACGGGGGGACCAAACCACTGCTGGTCATTTGCTGGGCTCTGAAAGATCCCTGGGGTCACATAAGTCTGCAGAGCTTGCACCTGAGGCCCTGCTCTACCTCAGTCTCTGGGCATTTGGAGCCCCCACCCCTCCAGGGAGGGTCTCTGCAAAGTCCCATCGCTGTCCCCAAGGCAGGACACCCCAGGGCAGGATCCTGCTCCGTGGTGCACAGCAGGTCTGGGGGGCTGCCCGGGGTCAGAGGGGCTCTCAGGGTTGCACAAGGCTGCTGGTATCTCACTCTGCCTCTCCTGCAGCCCTGAAACAGGTCCCTGCCCAGGCCTGGGGAGGCACAGCCAACCTCCCCAAGTGCCCCGGGATGCCCACAAACCAGAGTGTGGCATCCAGTCCATTTGCCCCACAGCTGCCTGGCTGTTTCCCCCTGGGTCAACCAGAGCCAGAGGGGCTGTGTTGGAGGACAAAGCACTGAGGTTTTCCCCTCCCTGAAAGCCCTTCTGCCTTCCAGATTCTCACTACCTGTCCACACAGGACTCCCAAAGGCTGCTGACTTATGTTCACCCCACCTGAGGATGGGGCCAGGGCTGCCCCAGCATCTCCCCAGAGCAGGGAGAAAACTCCCCTCCAGCTCTCAGCCTCAGGACTTTGAACCTTTGCATATCCTTTTGGTTTTCCTTCCGAGTGAGCTGCTCCCCACACCCCAGGCAGCATGGGCTGAATCTCTCCAACCACCCCGAGCTTTGGGGGTGGGCTGCAGGTTCCCCTGGGCCTCCCCAGGCACCTGGCAACCCCATGCTGGCCCCCAGCTGCACTCCCCTGAGGGTGCCATGCAGCAGCCCTTCCTTCCCTGCCTCCTCCTGCCTCGTCTGCAAGCCTGGCCAGCCCCTCCACATCTTCCCAGCCAAACAGACTTGATGATTCATCGGAAATGATTAATTTTTTATTTATTTATATATATATTCCCCCCCCCCCCCAATGAGATTAGTTGCTTAAAATGGCAGTGCTGGGCAGAGATAAGGTTTGGAGCCCTTTCACTGCTGGTGCAAAGAGGCCTCCTCCCAGGAGGTGTGTTCACTGGGAGGAACAAGTGCAAGGGAGCTGTGCCACCACTCCCAGGCTGCTCACGGGCTGCTCTCCAGCCCCACGGCTGCTCCGTGGGGATGCTCTGGAAGCTGATGGTGGCAGGAGATCCCTGTCTGCCACCCCCCACCCCGAGCAGGTGCCCAGGCCTTCAGGACCCCCTGACTGCACTTGCACTTTCCCTCCACAGGGCAGGATACAGCCCCAAAGGAGCCTAAGGCTCTGCTGCCCTTGGAGGAGGGAAAATGTTCCATTTTGCACAGTTTCAGCCCCACAAATGCCACCCTGCAAGGGAAGAGGGCCTGAGGGGTCCTGTTTTCCTGTGGGAAAGCATCCACCAAGCCAAACAAACAAGTGGCACGGCCGAGATGACACACTGCTGGTGCATTTTGTTCCGGTGCTGATTTTCATTCCCTGTTAAAAATAAAGCCAAACATTGCTAAGAAAACCTCTGCAGAAAACTCCCAGCAGTTGGAAAGGGCAATGCCACTCCCTGGAGAAAAGAGGCTGGCCATCCTCTGCAGCAGCACCACCAGCGTGGCACCCTGGAAACAACCTCCTGCTGTTGCTGCAAGGGCCGTGCCTCCAACATTGAGAACTTTTTGTGTTGTTTTCATCCCTCCCAAACGAAATGTTTCTGGGGATGCCAGGCAGGATTGGAGAGCGAGGCCCTGCTGCCCTCACAGCTGGCATGAAATCGCCCTGGGCATGAGGGCTCTGCGTGGGGAGAGCAGCAGCCCGGCCACCTTCATCTCCCCTCTCTGCTGCTTTTTCTCACCCCTTCTTATTTATTTGCTTGCTTAATGGATTTGCCTTCGGCCCCCGTTGGGTGCTGTGCAAACAAACAGTGTGGATTAGGCTCCCCTGCCACGGTCCCACGCACACAGCCAGGGTGGGAAGGTCAGGGCACACGGGGAGCTGAGGCACAGAGCAGCTCTGACTCTCTGGCAGCTGAGGAAACACAAGTGTCTGAGCACCCATGGCTCCCAGCACCCTCCTCCTCCACCCACCCTGCTGCCACCCCGGGCAGGCAGCTCTGCCCTTGGGGGCTGTGAGGCTTGCTGGACCCAGCCAGTCACTCCATTCTGCTGGCAGGGCAGCTTAGAGCACAGGCTGCCCCAGACAGGGCTGATTGCCCTGGTGATACCCGAGCATCACAGGGTGCAGCCACGGTCTGGAAGTGTCTAATTCCATTTGCCTTTCTCATCTCCCTCCCGCTGAGCCTGGCTCTCCGCAGCCCCAGGGGAGTGATGGCCAAGATGCAGCCAGGGGCTGAGCACAGGCTGCATCCCAGCACACACCTCGGGTTCTTCCACCTCCCCTGGCACACCCAGAGACACCCCCCAGGGCTCAGCTGCTGGAGGGAGCTGGCCCCGGTGTGGGCAGTGCCACAGGCAGGACTCTGCTCTCCTGCTGTGGTGCCCTGAGCTGCTGTTGGCATGTCCCCGCTGGGAACCCTGCACCTTCCCCAGCCTCTGACCGTGGTGATGATGCCCAGAGCAGCCTGGCTGGCTCGGATGGGGTGTGTGGGGTGCCAGCTGCCACCCTGCCAGCACCAGTGAGCGATGAGCCGTCGGCTGGCACAGGGGGGAAGCAGCTGCCACAGTGCCCAGGCCCTGCATCTCTTCACACACCACCCACGGATGGAGAGGGGCCCTGCTCCCCGGGGAAGGGTTTCCCACGTTGCCCAGGAGCAGCCTGCCACTCTGCTGTGCCCTCGACCGTGCCCCTGGCCGTGCTGAGGCTCACTGCCTCCGGGCAGAACCCCCCCAGGGCACTGTGCCAGCCCCTGGTGCAGCAGTCTGGGGTGCTGTCGGGTACCGAGCTCTGGGGTGACTGTGGGGACCCACCTGGGCTGCTCTGAGCTCTGGCTTTTGCCTGGAAGACTGCGAGGGATGGGGCATCAGCGGTGCCCTGAGGGCAAAGGTGCCTTGGGGTCCCTCCCCCCGTCTCTGTCCATCCTCTTGGATGCCCCTGTCCTAGGGCTCAGGAAAACGCCTTCCTCCAACCCCCCCTCTTCCTCGGCTGGGCTCCCAGCAGCTTCTTTGTCTCTCCCCTCTGCTTCCTCTCCTCTTCGGCGGGGCCTTTCTGTGGGGATTATTAACCATGGCTACGGGGCCTTTGTTTAGGAGGGGCTGGGAGCCGGGCGAGGGGCTGAGCAGGCGGAGGAAGGAAGGAAGGACGTGAGCGGAAGGGGGGAAGGAAGGTGACATCTGGATTTCTGAGCCAGAGGAGCTCCAGCTCCCGGGGCAGCCACAGGGAGATGGGCTGAGGGCTTGGATGCAGTGGCCCAAGGAGAAGCCAAACTCCTCGGCCTCACCCAGCTGGTGAGGGTCACCCAGCCCCACGCCACCCAGCACCAGTGGTGATGCTGCTGCCAGATGGGGGGATCCAGGAGCCCCCCCAGGGCTCCAGCTGCCCTGCAAAGGCTGCCTTGGGGCTTTCAAGCGACGTGGGGAGCTGCTCAGGGGAGGCGAGGGAGGCTGTGGAGCTGCACAGTCCTCTCCTTGCACCCTGCCCCGGGGGCCTGACCCTCGCTGTGTGCTGTGTGCGGGGAGGATGGACAAGGACAGCTGGAGGAGGGAATGCTCCCGGGGAAACCTTAGCCAGCCGGCGGCCACTGCCAAGGCACAGGGGTAGGAGCCACCCAGGGCTGGCCTGTCACCCGAAATCCTGGAGGTACAGGCACCCCAGGAACCCGGAGCAGGTGCAGCCCTGGCACAGCGTGCGAACAGCCACGTACTGCCCTCTCGCTCGCACGGGCACGGCCCGGCCAGCACCTGCCCTCCCCCCGCCCCGAGTGGGGCTGGCTGGGTTGGGGGGCTCAGGGGGAAGCTGGGAGCCCCGGGGATGGCTATTTATAAACCAGCCTTTTCCTTCGGAACACTTCCGAGTTGATCTCCCCCCCCCCCCCTCCAGCCCCCCGCGCCGGCCGGGAAAAGGCCCCATTGTCCCCGCGCCAGATGGGCCGGGGCCGGGGACCCGCCCGCACAATGGGCTGGATTATGCGGCCGGCTGGCGGGGGGCTGGAGGGTGGGGGTCCAGCAGCGGGATGCCCGGGAGGAGCAGCTGCCACTGGCACCCCTCTGGCACAGAGGGAGGCAGGCGGGGAGCCTGTCACCGCCACGCTCCCTGCGGGAGCTACGCCCCCGCCACCCCGTCACCCACCTCACCACGGTGCCCCCAGATGCCCAGGAAGGGAGGAGAAGCAGCCGTGGGGCCAGGCAACACCCAACCAGAGGAGTCTTTGTCCTGGCTCGGTCAACAGGGCTGCCCCGGGACGGCTCTTTGGGAATAACTGCAAGGAAGATGAAGAGAGATCGGCCCCAGCTTTGGGGGGAGCCCCTCGTGCACCCCTAGGTTACGGAGGATCCCTGTGGAGGAGGCTCCTTGCTGCTGCGGGGGGGGAGGGCTGCCTGGGAGAAGGCACCGAGCAGGGCACAGTTCCCATGCCACCTCCCCACACCACTTGGCCCCACGGCGTCGGGGACAGGACGGAGCACCAGGGCCCAGGGGAACCGTGGGGAGCAGGGATTTCTCCTTGCGGGACTTTCCCATGGAAGAGGACTTGCTTTTCCCAGGGCTGTCTGGCCGGGCTCCAGGAGGACAGAGATATTCCAGATCCCTTCGTGGGGAGCCACACAACCCTCCAGAAACACGGCGGGCAGCTCCTCCTGCTCCACGCTCCTCGCACCAGCCCGCAGGGCAAACAGAGGCGGGGAAGGCGCCCGCCCTGGGGACACTCTGGGGGCACCCGCCAGCTCTCCCTGGCAGCCGCTGGGCACGGCGGGCGGCCGCTGCTCCCTGCCAGCAGGGATGCGTGCAGGGGCTTGGGGGAGCCATCACCTGCACCTCCGAGGAGGAAGGCAGAGCCCACGCCATCCTGGAGAGGAGCCCAAGTGGGGACAAGGGACTTCCCTGGAGCGGATGCAGAGGGAAGAGCTATTGTTCCACCCTGGCTGTGAGCACGGGGCCGCAGGGACCCGCTGCCACGCTCAGGCCTCTGCCCAGCCCTTGCCCAGGGCACCTCCCGAGGTGGCACCCGGGGAGGAGTTTCCTGGGTGGCTTCTCCCAGGTGGCTGCTGCACGGCCAAGGGGCTGCAGGTGAGGGCACCCCGGGGATGGTCCCAGCTGCCCGGGAGTGCTGGAGTGATGCCAGCGGGACCCACACCCCAGAAACACCCTTCCTCCCTCAGGGCAGCTCCAGAGGAGGATGTAAGGTGCCAGGGGAAGATGCCAGGGATGGGGGAGCTGCACGTTCCCATGCCAAGGAAGGCCTGGAGGAAGCTGTACTGGTGTCCAGCACCATCTCCCAGCTCGCTGCCAGAGGCTGTGCTGCCAGCCCTTCATCTGCCTCATTTTTCCCATTCCTCTGCCACCCACAGCCCGTTTCCCAGCCAGTCCCAGCTGCCCCTGGCTCTGCACAGCATCGACCCCAGAGCACACAGTGCTGACCCCCCACCTCAAGCACACTGGAGGTTCCAGAGAGCTCCTCAAGCAGCGTGACACCCAGCCCAGGGGTCACCCCTCTGCTTCCAGCTCAGTGCCACCAAGGAAGAGGCTGGAGGCAGCCCTGGGGCTGGCAGAGCTGGCTGAGCTGGCATCTCTGCTTCCCCGAAGAGCAGGGCACCGCTGGTCTGCGGTGAGCTCAGCACCGGGAAGGCAGCTCAGAGGGATGATGCAGCAGCAGCCCTGCGGCCAGGCTCGGTGCCAGCACAGCCAGGGCACTGCACAGCCCCTGCCTGGCACCCCCAGCTCCCGTGCCCTTCGGGTGGGCCATGGTGGCCCCAGTTAGCACCAGCACAGCCCGGTTTGCAGCAGAGCTCTCCCTGCCCTGTGAACACCGAGAGGTTGACGAAAGGAGGGGGCTCAGAAGTGGGACCCATCCTGTCTCGCCACTGGCAGCTGCCATGGGCACAGCTGGGAGCACGATGGCATCGTGCCCGGACCTCCAGCATGTGCAGGGACAGCTGGGGGGGACCCACCTCACAAGGAGAGGGTCCCAGCCACGGTGCAGCTGCCAGGCACCCTGGCAAGGACCTGCGCCCTGCTGCAGGGCCCCCTTTTCCATCCCTGCACCCCAGCCTGGCATCCCTTCCACCAGGATCTCCTGGGTGCTCCCAGCTCCCTGCACCCTTCCTCATCCCGTGCCAGCAGGGAGAGCAGGCACAGGCTCCCGTTGGCCACAGAGCAATGACAGAAGGGCTGCTACTGGTGCAGAGCTGTGCCCACCGAGCCCTGCAGCCCCTCTGCCCGTGGGCATGGTGGGGAGGCAGGTGCACGGCCGGACACGGGGCCCACGTGGAGAGAGCCCAGCCCTTGGCTCAGCTCCTTTTTTCCCTCCCTTCTCCCGTTTTGTGAAGCCACGAGAAATCCAAACATTACCATAAATGCTGAAAGCATCCTGTCCCTGTCACGTGGGCACGGGTGCACCGCCCTCGGGGGGACACAGGCACCCCCAGAGAGGGAGCCCACAGCCAGAGAAGGGAGGGGATGGGGCTGGCAGGCAGTCAGCTGGAAGGACAGACCCCAGGCCAGGCCAGCCAGCCAGCCAGAGCTCTGCCATCCTGGCAGCCCAGGCAGCGCTGCAGCTAGAGGAGAGGCTGGATGGTACCAAAGCACCATCAGCTCGCACAGGATTGGGCCAGGATTGGGCCATGCCCCGGCTCAGGGTGTTCTGGGCATGGAGCAGGCAGCTGCAGGGAGGGGATCCCGGTGTCTTTGGGTGTCCTGCTCCCTCGGGGCTCCTCCCTTGCTGCTGGGGGTGCAGTGGTCACCTCCCTGGCCCTCCTGGGGCTGCGGATGTCTTTCCCATGGGTCATCCCCTCTGCTCACTCCCCCCTTCCTTAAAAAGGCTCCAGGGCTGGCTTTTCCAGGGCGCTGGGGCTTGGCCATCTCCCAGGGCACCCTGGAGAGAGGGATGAGAGCTGGAGGCCCCACGCCCTGACTGGGAGCCGCCGGGAGCTGCTCTGGGACTGCAACCTTGGGCCAGCCCACGGCCCTGAGTTTATTCTGGGACCTCCTGCAGGAAACTGCTGGGGTGAGAGCAGCTCTGCCCCGGGCTGACCCCGTCCTCAACAATGCCGCCCCAGGGACAGCGCCAGTGAGCGGAAACCGCCCCCCGTGCCAAGGCTGAGGCTGCCACAGACTCATCACAGCTGTGATGAGGGGTCCTGGGTGCCACACACCCCCCCCCCGAGGCCTGAAATCGAGCCAAGGGGCTGCTCTCACACGCCGGCCACGCGTGTGCCGGGTAACGGGTGCTGGGTAACGGGTAACGGGTGCTGAGTAAGGGCTAACGGGTACCGCCCGCGGCGGGTAAAAGGAGAGTCGCTGCGCCTTTAAAAGCCAGCCGGGGGGCGGGGCCAGCCCGAGGGCGACAGCCAATCGGAGACCCCCGTCCCGCCTTCGGCCACGCCCCCAGAGGCCGCTCCTCCGCCGCGTCCTCCGAACCGCCCAATGAGCGGCGGGGAAAGGCGCGGCCCTCGCAGCCGATTGGCCCGGCGCCGCGCGGCCTCCCGAGCCAAGATGGCGGCGCCCAGCACCCGGGGGCCCCTAACGGGCCGCGGCTGAAGGCGCCGATCGGGCCCCCGGCCCCCGCCTCGGGCCGCCATGGACCTGCTGTTCGCGCTGCTCCGCGGGCTGCGGGTGGCCCTGGACCTGCTGCTGCTGGTGCTGGACTTGAACTTCTTCCTGGTCTCCTCGCTGGTGTCGGCGCTGCTCTGGCTGCTGGCCGCGGCCTACAGCCTCCCCGCCGCCGCCGCCGCCGGGGCCGCGGCCTGCTGGGACGGCCTGCTGCTCTCGCTGGCCTCCGTGGCGAGGGCGGCCGCTTGCGCGGCGCTGGGAGCGGCTCAAGGCTTGGCCGGCCTGCTGCGGAGCTGCTGCTGCGGTCTGGAGGGGCTGAAGGTGGCGGGGCACCTGCTGTCGCACCTGGCGCTGCGGGGCAGGGAGCTGCTGCAGCGGGAGCTCTGCGGCTTGCTGGGCTGCGGCCAGGCCCTGGCGAGGCAGCTGGGCGAGGGCCTGGCCATCGGGACCAGCCTGCTGGCCTACCTGGTCAACAGCCTGGTCAACGTGTGTCTGCTCGGCGCCCAGAACCTCTTCACCTTGGCGGCCGCCCTGTGGGACTCGGTGGCCAGGCCCTGCCTGCGGCTCACGGAGCTGCTGGCGGCTTTCCTGGCTCACGTCTCCAGCGGCGCCATCGCCGTCGCCATCCTGCTGTGGTCCCCGTGCCAGCTGGCCCTCGAGCTGCTGGCCTCCGGCGCCCAGCTCTTGGTCGGCGTCTTCTTCGTCAATATTTACGGCCTGGGCTTGTTCCTCCTCCTCGTGGCCCTGGGCGCCTTCCTCCTGAACCCCGGGCCGCTGCGAGCGCTGCCGGCCCGGGCGCTGGGTTACCTGGGCACGCTGCCCTCCTACCGGCGCCTGCGGCGGGACGCCTGGCGGCTCTACCAGCTGGCGGTGCTCACGCTGGGGTTGGCCGTGACCTCCCGAGCCTGGCGCAGGCTGGTGGACTGGAGCCTGCAAGTGACCGACTGGAGCCGAGGGGGCAGAGCCACGAACCCGGCCGGCGGCGGGCGCGGGGCGCGGGAGGAGCGCGAGGGCAGGCCGGGCGCGGAGCCCGTGGCCCAGGCTCGTCCACCCCTGAGCCGAAGCGGAGCCGGGGAGCAGCGTGCCCAGCCCTCCAGGGAGGAGCCCGGCGCCGCCCGGGGCAGAGCTCCCAGGAGGCGGCGGCTGAACGCGGCGGCCGGGGACGCCGAGGGAGCTCCGGACGCCGAAGACCCCTGGGCGCTGCTGAAGGAGCAAGAGGAGAGGAAGAAATGCGTCATCTGCCAAGACCAAACCAAGACGGTGCTGCTGCTGCCCTGCAGGCACCTGTGCCTGTGCCAGGAGTGCACCGAGGTGCTCCTGCAGCAGGCCATCTACCAGCGCAACTGCCCACTCTGCCGCCAGGTCATCCTCCAGACCCTCAACGTCTACCTGTGATCCCCCCCCGGGGGTGGAGTGGCCCGCAGGAGGGCAAGGGCACCCCCCAGGACTGCCTCGAGCAGCTTCCCAAAGAACCACGGATGGTGCTGAACGGGCAAAAGGCTGTCTGAGGGGTTTCTGCTGGGCACGGTTGCTGCCTAACCGGGTTGGCACCAGCATGGAGACTGATCTCTGCAGCTGAGTTTCCCTGTTGGCGTTGGCAGCTCCTGTCACCCCGAGCCTGCGGCAGCCTGGGACCCAAAGCAGAGCTCACAAAGGTACCCGGCTCCCTCCTAGCCAAAGCTGATGGGAAGATGAAGGGCTGTGCCCTCCTGGGAATCACAGGGGCACGTTTTTCCCTCAGGCTGACCAGAAAACCACTGAGGACGCTGCAGTCCAGGCCCCTGGACCCTCCTGTCACCACCAAAGCCAGGGAATTCCCAGGGAAGGGAGAATTGTCCCCTTTTTTCCCCAAGGCCCTCGGAGAGCAGTGAGCACACACAGCCTTTGGGGGCTGCAAGGGAGGCAGGAGGGAGTTACCTGCTGCCTGGGGAGCCTGGGGGTGGCTGGGTGGTGCTTAGAGCCCTGGCAGGGCTGGAGAGCCCTCTCCAGACAAGCCCTGTTGTCTTCAGGTCACACACCAGCCCTTGCTGCTCTCCAGGCTGAGCTGGCTCGAGGGAGTGACCCTTTGGGAGGAGCTGGGACCCCTCCAAGCTGCAGGGATGCCACGGAGACATTCCAGCTCCAGGCACAGTGTGTCTGCAGGTGTGGGCACAGAGCAGTGGCAGGACCATGGCAGCACAAGCAGGACCCTGCAGCCAGCACAGCCCCCCCCAGGCTCTGCTCCCCTGCTTCCCACGGGCACTTGGAGCTCCTCCCCCCACGGGAGGATGGCTGCTGGGGTTGGGACCAGCTCGTGGGGCTGGGGGTCTGATGTTTCCTACACTAGTTCCAGGGGGACCCCTCCCCAGGGGGGGGCAGTTTATTCTCCCCTCCATCTTTTTCTGTTACAGCAGCCACGTTTTGTTGGTTTAGAGCCCCTTTGTTTGTTGCCTGTTTGTAAAGAAGAGAAAGCTTTGCCTTAAGTTGAACTCTTTGCACTATGGACCAGTTACTGAGCAGATTAAAGTCTTTACCACGAGCTACCTGCTGCCTTTTTTCCTGGGAAGGGTTTTCTCTGGGGGGATGAGGTCTCCTCTCTGCTCACCCCTGAGTGAAGCAGCCCCACCAAGGGGCAGAGCTGAAGGACCAGCACCAGCAGCAAGCTCAGGGGTGCTCGTCTGGGGATGCTCACACCCTGAACACGGTGCTGGGAGGCTGTTACAGGGGGAAACACAACCACAGCCCCGTGCAGGCATCACCCATGGGTGATGGTTGGCCCCATCACACCTCCCTGGCACTGCTGCTTTTTGGGGGGCTGCATTCCCCAGCAGCAGCGCCCACAGCCCGCCTGGAGTGGCTCTGGAGTGTCCCTGCTCCAGAGGTCGCTTGGAAGCCTCTGGTGGGAGGGGAGTGGGCTGGTTCCAGCCCTATACAATGCCAGGGCTTCTCACTGCCCCCAGGAGGGAGGAGCGTGAGGCTGCTGCTTGAGGCACTGGGGGCTGAGAGCTGACAGCTTCCCCCCCTCCCTCCAGACCCTGGGAAAATCCCTGGCATCCCTTTGTCAGCCCAGCTGCCACATCCCAGCCCCGTCGCCTGCCTGGCAGCAGGGAGCTGGCAGCAGGGAGCTGGCAGCAGGGAGCTGGCAGCCCATCCGCACAGCAGCAGGAGCAGCTAAGGGTGGCAGGCAG
>JAOEGS010019031.1:0-11893 GCA_025447755.1 Corythornis vintsioides
CGATCTGCCCAGGCAGCGCCTCCTCCTCCCGCCGGCCCCGGCCTCGACCGGCCCCCGCCGCCCGCCACGGAGCCTGCCTGCGCTGCCCCCCGCCCTGCCCCCCGCCTTGCTCGCGCTGCCCCCGCGCTGCCCCCCGCCTTGCCTGCGCTGCCCCCCGCTCTGCCCCACCTGTGCCGACCGCGGCCCTGGCAAAGGCCACGGCGCGAAGGCGCCGACACAGGGGCAGCCGCCGCCCCCGCCCCGCCGGCCTCCCCGGCCCCTCGACATGCCCGCACACGCTGCTCGGCCAGAAAGTTTCAGCGGCGCCTCCGGCCCCGCCTCACCCCCGCGCAGCGCCCGGGCCAGGCCGAGCGAAGGGCGCGCCCCGCACGGCGAGGGGCTGCGGGAGGACTCACCTCCGCCCGCGGGGCCCGGTCCCCAGACCAGGGGCTCCTGCGACGCGGCCCAGGCTCGGGCTCCTCCGCGGCCGGCCCGGCGCGTCGGCTGGATGATCTCACTGGGAGCGGGCGGCAGAGTCCCCGCCCCGCGCACCCCACGGCCGCCCCTCCACGGGACCGGCTCCGCGGGGCGGAGCGCGGCCGGCGGCGGGGCAGGTCCCGGAGCGCGGGGGGGGCGGGAGGGCGCAGCGGGCGAGGGCCGCGCAGAGGCCGGGCGGGGGCCGGGTAGCTCCCGTTCCTCGCGGCCTGGTGCGCGGCACCCCTGGCCACCTCCGCGCTTCGCCCCGAGCAGACCTGTCCCCGCCGCTGGAACCCCACTCTGACCGCCCAGCGCCGCGGATGGCTCCGCAGAGCGGGCCCGGGCCGGGGTCAGGTGTGTGCTGCACCTCTTCATCCCCACGGCTTCTCCTCACTGCTGGTTGGCAGCAAAGTAAAAAACCGTAGCTGTGACTCCCATCATCCCGGCACTTCCCACCGGGCCCACTCCCCTCTGTGTACAAACCCAGAAGTTTTGAAATAGTGACAGCTGGATCTAGGTCCTGCTGCTGCACAGGAAAGCTCAGAATTCATTGCAGGCTGTGAAAACTCAGGGGAATTCCAGCTCTGGATGCATGAAACGACCCATCCCGGGAGCCCTGCCCTGGTGCACATCCAGGCTGCTGAGAAGGCTCCGGGTCCATGGAAACCGCTCTGCGGGGTCAGGGATTGCACTTGGCCTTCTTTATCAGTAACCTGGAAATAACTGCAACGCTGCCTACAAGATCTGCAAGGGACAGAGAGATGGGTAGAATATAAATAAAAATGACAGACGATCTCTGCATGATCCAAATTACTAGCTAAACTGGGCCACGCAAGGCATTTAAAACAGCCGGATTGGAGCCTGCACGTTTGGGAAGCAGTAATGCAGTCTCTGCCTGCAACACTGAAAGGGAAACTCTGTCCTGGAATCCTTCGAGAGGATTTGGGGCTGTACCAGTAAAGCCCTGCAATGTGAATATTGCTCCACCTAAAAACCTCACACATCCCTCGCCTGTATGTATATACAAGGGACGAGCAAGTGTGTGCAGAGAGGGAGTGTCACCTTTGAACACTCAGAGCTCTCACAAAAGCAGCCACAGATCGCCCATTCCAGCCTCTCTACCTGTATCTTCCAAGCCACTGGAAATGCAAAGAACTGCAAAAATCACCCGTGGGTCGAAGCTGATGACCAGCAGCTGGCATTAACATGCTTAGTTCCTAAAAAAGACAGCTCAGACAGAAAATGGCATTTTTGCTGTGGTGGTCCAACATGACCTGTGGTCCCCACACGGGCCCATAGCACTTCCCTTCCCTGCACCTAATTACTACAATACATGTCCACATAATTAACAAATTAATCCTCACAACAAAAAAATAAAAATGCAGGGACAACGCAAACTACATTTATAAATAATAATAAGGGTTTTCTGGGCAGAATATTATTTCACATGTAATGCATCATGAGAAACTGATCTGAATGTAACTGCACCACAGCTCTTACAGCACCACTCCAGAAGGTTTCTGCACTACATGTGCATTTCACAGGTCTGTGGGTGGCTGTAAGGGGTACCACAGAGACTCCATCAGAAACCAGCCCCGGGGCTGGCATACAAGCAGCTCATCCTCTCCAGAACGTTTGCCTTGTTTGGTATTGGAGGAGCAGGGTAACGTGGAAACAGAGCCTCTGGGGGCTGCAGCAGCAGAGCAGTCCCTGCTCTCACACTTCTGCCACTCTCGTGTGCCCCAAAACAAGGGCAGGACGCTGGGTGGGTGCAGCTCAGATAGCAGCTTGTCTTTTGCCAGGAGAGAATCCCGTCATGTGTCTGGGAAGAAGGGAGATGTCATTGCTTATGCACAGGAGAGTGTCTGGCAGCCTCTTGGGACTGTCTCTGAAACCTGAGACAGAAAGCAGAGTTTGGCTGCACTGTTCTGGGTCCTGCTCCTCATCGGGTCCAGTGCTCACTCTCCTCTGTGAACCTCAAGTTCTGAAGGAGTATTTAAAGCCAACGGGATTTAGTTCCTGCTGCTCCACAGGAAAGCTCAGAATCAAAGTATTTTAAACTAGGGCTTGATCTTAGTTCTTTCACTACAGACCAACGCTCTTGTACAGCAACATCAAGATTTCTGCTCTCAGCAGCAGCATCCTTTTGGGAAGCATTTAGCCCACAGCTGCTTTTCTACTTTAACTGTTCTGCCCTCTGCTCCTTCCACACATTTGCCAGATGATTTGTCCATTCCCAGCCACTGGAATGCTTCAGCTCTTCCTTTTCTTCCTTCTCATGATGTTTATGACTCTTCTCAGTCTCACAGTTACCATGCAAGCTTCTAGTCGTTTTAAAGCCTTTTTTTTTTTTCTTTTATTACAACAGTACCTTAGACCAAGCTGAGATTCTTTTCCTTCCCTGTGCTTTGCTTCCACTCTGTCCACCTCTTCCTAACTCATTCCATTAGGTACTTTTAAGTAAAGAACTTGTCAGAAACTGAGCTCTGTGTAAGGTCTGTCCCCAGAGAACTAGGTGCTAGCGTGGGCTGTTCTCTGGCCTGTTGGTTAGGAGCACAGGGAGGCAGGACAACAAACAAGCCTTATCAGTTACCACAGGGATTGCTGTCCTACAGCCACAGTGAAGGGCACAGGGAATTACTCTGTGAATACATACTGACCTGAATGACTTCTGTTTGTTACATTTTAGCCAGAATCCACACAGCTTCCTTACCCAAAACCAGATGCTGCTTAGAAAAGAACAACAAGGTAAGGAGAGCATCTCCTACCTCGCCACAGAGGCTGCTCTGGCAATGAACACAGAAGGCTAGAGCACTTTGAAGTCAGAGGTGAAGTGTTGTAAGAGCAGACTCAAGATACCCGACTAGTTTTCCATTTCATCTGCAGCATTAACTCCTTATTCAACTTCTGCATGGTTGCTCAGAGGCTGGGGGAGATTTGTGTCTTCTGTAGCTCCAGTGAGTCAGAAACCCAGCAACAGAGGGGTAGTCAACTTTGTACATAGAATATGGGAAAAAATGCTGTTCTTCATTCCATGCAGGTGTAATGATCCATGAAGTCATACACTGGCAGCTGCACACCTGCAGCACGAGGAACACAACCCAGGCTGGTCCCAGCAGTGGTCCATGTTCACGTGAGCTGAGAGCTGAGTGGTGTGCTGCAGGGCCCAGCGACATTAGCTGGTAAGTAAGATTCTACATGACACAAAAAGCAGGTCTTGCACATCCTGAACAAGCAGAATCTGGATCCCAGCCTGGCTTCCATAGGTCATCTGCAGCATGGCCACACCTCTGAAGTACTAAAGGAGCCACTGGTGCTTGAAATATTGATAAGGGCTACGAATTAGAAAAATCATTTCCATCATACACTCAGCAATAGCACTCACCTCAGGGAATTTTTTCAGGGAACATAACAGACTGAGTATTAAAAAAAATACTTTTGATTACAGGAAACAACAACAAAAAGCAACACCATTTAGTGGGTGAAAATGTAGGAGTGGAAATTTTAGAGCACTTTATGTAGCCTCCTGATTGAAATCCAAGAAACCACAGGATAAATCCCTGCACTTAGAGAACTCTCATTCATGCATCATCTCTGATGTAGCCCTTTTAACTGAGGCAGCTCCACAGGCAGTTGCAGAAGATGAGTAGCTCATTGCCTATGCACAACAGCATCCGGATTTAAATTTTAAAATCCACCTTCCTTCTCAGGAACAGGGGGTTTTGCCCCCTTAGGCTGGAACCAAAGCATAGTGAAAACTCTTCTTTCCTATTTCTGTTACAAACATGAGGTACTGTTCATTAAAACCAGATTTTGACTTCAATCCATCAGCAGTAAAAGCCAATCACTTTGTGCCTCCCTGGCTGTGTCTGAAGGTGCAATGCACAAACTAGGCTACTGAAAGGTTTTAGGGAGCTGGGAAAAATAATAGTGGTGAGTAGTCCCCGTTGCTCCTTTTGAAAGGAAAAATAGGGTTGATTAAAAGATAATAAAAAAAATAATTCTCAGTACTCATTATTCTACCATCCCTACTAGCTTCAAACTTAAGGTTCTTCAGCTGATGAAGCATAAGCTTCTCTGTTTAGAAAAGCAGATGCATTTCAAGCAGCAGGTGTGTGCTGGGTGTCCAACTCTGCCAGCCAGATCTCTGAACACCTTGCAGCCAAGGCCTTCAGAGCTACCCTCCCACCCCCCCCTTGTTTATTTGTTACAATTCAAGATAGCAAGGCTGCTTTAGGCTGCTGCTGAAGCACTAGTAGCTATTTTCAACATAATTGGAAGACTTAATAACCTATTTGGAAGCAGTGTCTTTTAGAATCTTCAGAAGACTTTTATCTAGAAGAGCTCAAATGCTTCCACTGTGGACAAGCAATTCTATGCCTCCCCAGCCTTGACTGTCATGTGAACTGCTCCAACAAAATAATCTCGTTCTAAATTTGACTTTTTGACTTGGTTTACTTTTTAAAGCTGAAACCCATAGAATAGACCAAGGTAAAAGTTTTCAGCTTTGGCTGGTTTTTTTAATAGATAATCTTGCTTTCCATTGTTTCTGATGTCTCTTGATAGTAACATAGAAAAGTATTTCAGGCTTCTGTAGCTTAAAGATAGCTCAGAGTTTGCTCCAACTCCTTAACTTTTAAATTTTCCATATTTGGTATGGGTTTTTTTAACTAGAAGGAATTTAAGGAAGTGATGAACACTGAAAGTAGAAGGTTGGATTTAAGTTTTAAAGTCACTCTTCATTTTATTAACTGTTCTATTTTAGTCTGCAGTAATTGCATGTTGTACAACTCAAATGATGGCTATTGAAACCTTTTTTACAATAGCTTAGGAAAAGTCTTAATCATACCTTTATATAAAAATAACTTCTGAATTAATCATTAAAAGTACACCCAAAATACAAGCAAAAAGCACCGTGTGTATAAACAAAATCAGTTTCAGAAAAGCCAACCCTTCCTACCTAGCTGCTGGGAATAAAACACTGCACCCAGCTGTTCCATCCCACCTGGCTCACAACTTATAGGGATTCATATCCTCTGAGAAATACCAAATGATGCTTTCATAAACTCATCTATTTATTTTTTCTTTGAAATATTTACATCAGATTAAAATAGATAATACTCATAAGAAAATAGCTGTTTGCTGAGGCTCACCTGGCAGAAGCAGAATCAGCTGCAGGCATACAGCAACCTCTTGTGGCAAAACCAGCATGCACATTGTGATTATGAACTAGTGACATTTCTTAAGCTACTCTTGATATGAGTCATAAACCTCTACAAACTTTCAAGTGCTAGCAAACTACTGGAGAGTTTGAGAGTCTCTCTCAGTTAGAGTCAGCAATATAGACTGCAGAATTGAACTGTCTTTCCTCTTCATCTGAAAAACACCCTAATCATTGTTAGCCTGTTATAAATTAAATGCCAGACTCAAATTTCTGTAAAAAAAGTTACCTGAAAGTTTTTCGCTGAAGTTCAGCAAGAGCAGCAGCCTTTCAGCTGCCAGCAGGGAGCACAACCAACAGTCACACAGGGCTACAGGCCTGGAAGGTGAATCAAAGAGAGCCCTGCTATCTGGGGCTGGGGTATTCTCTGTCTACCAGCAATCCCAGGAAATCTGTCCTCTTCAAAAGGATTTAATCCACAAGTGGTCTGGAAGCATGAAATGCACTGACTAGACCCAGGGATTTTTTCACAGTCCAGAAATACACTCTTTACTACTGAAACTACAGATGAGCTCACCAAGTGCTTGGGATTATGTGTGCACCAGTTACCAGGGCTTTGGGGTTTTGTACAGCAGGGAGAGGTTACTGTGCTTGAGATGATTTGCAAATGCATGCATACTACTTTATGAGGAACAGGCTGAGCAGGAACATCTTGGGAGGGATAGAGGCTTTAAACAACAGATAATATTTAGGTATTAAAAATAAGTCTTTTGTTACAGTTCTCTTTTATGGTAACTTCCTAGATTTGCCATGTTTTGCAATGTATTTGCAATTTCAATCTGCTGCAGTTTCACCCAGAGTCAGAAACCAAGGGCTCTGGGTGCAGACCTGAGCCTGTACACTGAACAGCTCATTCCAAATTGCCAACAGCTCCATCAGGCACCACCCAACCTGGGAATGCCAAGTGTGTGAAGATAGAGACTGCCTTGCCCATGAGGGAATTCACTCCTGCAGAAGCCCAGCAAAACGTGTATGCCTTCCTCAGGCTATCAGACAGAACAAGTGACATTGTCAAGTTTACCAATACACTGAACCAATCAACATTCACTGAAATCCTTCTTCACCACTTTCATTGCCATGTGGCTAAGCTATTCCCACCTCTAAGGTGTTTTGAAATCTACAGATAGAAACAACTGCATGTTAACCAGCATTGCATCCATCGAGATGATGAAATGGGTATCAGCAGAAGATTTTTCTGAAACCATGCCATTCTTGTTGCAAGCCTGCATCTTCTAAACCCTCAAGCCTGAAAACAGGCTTCCTACAAGGTTTTGATTCTTCTAGTGAACCAATGGTATTTGTTCCATATGGTCTGAATTTAAATAATGAAAGAAAATTGAACTAAAACTCCCTAAACCAGAAGGTAGAACCAATCCACCATAGTATCAATGACTGTGCAAACACCAAAGTGAGGCACAGAATGGAGGGCACAAACAGGATGAAAAACAACGTTGTCTATTAGAAATTCAAAATAGGGTTTTAATTTTCTGTTTAGTTCTTGTTATTCAGAATATTATTATAAGCTGGACACCTTAAGGAACAGAAATAAGTTAGAGAAAATAATGCACCCATTGAAGTACAGCAGGTGAGTAAAGACTGACTTGGTTGAAAGGGGAGTGCTGCGAGTTGCAGAATATCCTTAATTATAAAATATAGTGGTGCAGAAGTTGAGTTTGTTCTCTATACAAATCTTTCAGGTTCCCTCCAAAGGCTAGTAAGTGCTATGAACACAAAAAAGCAACTGTGAAATGCTACTTGTGGTGCCACCCCAGGGGACAACATCCCAGAGGCAGAACCGAAGATCCTTTTTCAGGAGTTCATGCTCTGCAGAGGAGGATGCTTTATATTTAATAAACCCATGAAACTGAGTATATTCAAATTAGATGCCCTCACTTCTTGCGAGGTCCTCTTCTCTTTTTACACCTGAAAATCTTACCCAGGCAGAAGACAGAAGAGACTAGACATGAAAGCAGGCTTCTGCTAGGCTGTTTGGCACCGCTGCGCAGCCACGGCAGGTCCGTTCTGCACAGTGCAGATCCTCAGCCCTGCTGTGATACCACCTGCATCTGTTGTCCAGGAAGACTGATGCTCCTGAGAAGCCTCTTAGGGCACACTGTACATTTGCTGATATGGTAGACACTAGACTTCAAACCCCGAGTTACTGTTGGTGTCCAATTCATCTACACCGCAGAGAATCTGCTAAGTGAGCACTGCACTGAGTAGCTTACAAACCTTTCAAACAAAAGGATTACATGAGCCTTGAGCAGTGACAAGACTGCCTGATTTATGTCACATAAGTAATTTCCTACCACTGCTTTCTACACTGAGCATGCCATCCCTACCCTGAACATTCTCCTTCAGGCAGTTTAAATAACGCTCATTTAAAACGAGCAACAAAACCCCAAACCTGGTAAATCAACTAAGGCCCCAGGAGAGGTGCAGCCTGTTCCCCACCACGTGCAGCACAGAGCTAGGGCACAGCATTTCCAGCTGCTGTAGGGCTGCAGGGGAGAAATAAAGATCCCAGCTGCCCCCAGTATTTGAGTAACTCCTCACAGCAGAGTGCAACTTCCCACACTCGCCCACCTCCAGGGTGTGCCAGGAGAGACCCCATCCCTCCAGGCACCAGGAAAGGGTGTTCAAATGGTTTCTCTGCTCAGGCACAAGCTGCCAGAACAATTGGATAGCTAGGGGAAAGCTGGGTATAACCTGGGAAAAGACAATCCCTTTCCCACAAGATCTCAGTTCACATTCAATCCCTGGCCAGATTATAAAACAGATTTTCCAAAGCAGATTATTTCACAGGAAGTAATGGTCATAAAGGCCTCGGAATCAGATCCTATGAACAATTTATATTCTCCACAAACTCAATTAATACTAGAATTACAAATATTTTACTAATATTCTTTTTGTATGGAGAGTGTATTAGCCTGTGACATGGAGTGCACAGTGCTATTTTTGGCCTTGATAACATGACTATGTCACACTGTTGGATAGCTGTTAACTCAAATCATGAACCATTTACATTCATACTGATACTCATTTACACACAGCCAACCTGGGGAGTGAAAAGTGTGCTCGACATGAAGGACAACTAGATGCTCTCCAAAACCAGTACCTACAACTTGAATATCCACCAAGTGCGTTGCTGGTGTGGTCCAGGGGAACAGTGCCAGTTTACAAGCAGCTACCAGGAACATGGCAGGGAAAACCAGTCTCCTTCCTTAAATGTTAAACAGTCCCAGTGGAATTAAATTCAGATCAAGAAGGCAGAGGAGCCACCCAACCACCAGCAGCAGGAGGGTATTATCCTCTGGCCAGGGCAGGACTGGCTGCTCTTTTGCTGACAGTGTAAGCAGGCTAGGCTGGAGGACATTCCCTGTACCTGGATGTACAATTACTCCTCCCAGTATTAAACATGACCCCTCAAGACCCTCCTACTACCAGTCCATGCTGGTTCTCATCACTTCTCAGCCACATATCCCACTGCACCATCCCTAACTCCATACCCAATGTGCTGCATTCTCTGCACCCCGACTCCTCCCTTTTAGCCCGAGGTTCAGCTCCAAGTCAGGTTCACTCGCCCTCCCCAGCCCAGGAGGGGTCACACAAACAGACTGTTTCCACTTGGTTCTGGTTCTCCTACTCTCCAGATCTCAGCAGAGAAGCTGGATTTCCTTACAGAAAGAAAGGTGAGGAAAAAAAAATATGTTACCACTGCATGGAAATCTCTCCCAGGACCTTCTGGTTTCTTACTATACAATAAGCCTAAGGCACATGTTCAGCACAGAACAAACACCTCAGCCTAAATTACACCCCACACCATTCAGTGACCTGCTTTCTTAGGATCATGTTCACTTCAGCTTTGCTATCATTAAATACATTAAGAAAAATAAAAAGAGGGCTGGTAGCTTCCAGGACTTAGTCAGAATTCACACAGAACCGAAGCTGTTAAGACTTTTTAGCATTGAGTCACTACTTTACACAAGTAAAACTGGGTTAGACAGAAGTCATATATTAATAAATCCTGAGTACATTTAGTAACTCTTCTTACAAAGTATTTTATTGTCAGTAACAGAAATACAGTAAGATACAAGGCACTCGGCTTTTGATCATTTTACCACAGTGTGCTAACTGCTCTTTAGAAACCTGCTTTTAAGTAAGCAGAGTATTTCAATGATCATCTCAACACTTCCGTGGCTGTTGAATAATGTGAATTCTTTTAGGCAGTATGAACTTCTCCAAGGCAGGCCGTGGCTTTTGGTGAGACACTTGCAATGCTGCTGCATGAATTTTGTGGCTCACCTGTAACATTAAAGGGGGAGGGAAGAGTTGAGATAGAATATAGCTTTTCTGCTATTCTCTTCCTAAATTCCATCATATCAAAGTAGTGAAACCCAACTGCACAAGTTCAAATGATCAACACATAATACTCATGGTGACTCTGTATATCTAATTATGATTTCTGTTTTCAAAGTGATATTAGCCTGACTACATTCAGTGAACTATAACCTCCCCTCCTTTTAGCAGCTCATAGGATGAGCTGTCAAGATAAGGAAAGCAGAGCAAATATTTGCTATGCCCTAGTGGTCAAAGAGGTGTTGGGGAGAAGGTTCGACTTTATGATCTTGGAGATCTTTTCCAACCTTAATGATTCTATGACAGAGTCAACACTAAGTTGCTTCAAATTCTGATTTTCCCAGATTCAAATCACCATCATTATAGCATCTAATTATCACTTTCTGAACTACTGGGGAAGGTTCATGTATGAGACTCTGGAAACCAAGAGGAGAAGGAAACAGTAGATCAGGGCAGAGGAGCTGGGGACAAGTGGAAAAGAAACAGGATGCGTTGAATCTGTTCTCCTTAACAAACAAGTCTAAGCAAAAATGAATGATCTACATGTAAAGCTGTAATCACATCTGTTGATGAAAAGCAGCTTATGTTGAAACAATGCACCTGATGTTTTACCAAGCTCTGTGGATGTGGAACTTCTGCATGCCTCATTAGCTGGAGACTGCAAGTGTATGAGAAATAGATGGTGTCAGATCTTCAGATCAGCGTGCAAATTACAAAGCTGCTTGTGAAATCAGCCCTTGTGAAGTGCAGATGCAAGAGGCTCTGCATCATCAGCCCAGCAAGAGAACTGGACAGTAGCTGTAAGCATGAAGATCAACAGAAAGGTCCCTCAACAGCTTTGTGACACCAGATTTTCAATGATCTTGTGCTATTTCCATGGAGAAGTCCAGAAGATGCTTGACTAACATGCCTCTGGAGAAACAGCTGGATGTGTGGCACCAGCTGCACAGGCTGTGCCTGCTGCAGTGTTTTGCCAGTAGCTGCCCAGCCTGGCACCACCCTGTCTGTGCCCAGGGGTGACACTGGCTGCCCCTCTGGAAGGGAATCTCTTCTCTCTGAGATGGATCCTCACAGGAGTGAAAGCTGTTTCCAGAGTGAGATAAAGAACTACTTCACTGTGCTGTCATCCCAGCTCTGCCACAAACTCTCCATGTCACTGATAAATCCTCCCCACGTTCTGATAAACCCAAATCAACAAACCACTTGAAAAGGGGCACAGCTTCCTACTACCTGTGCTTTTCTGTGCCAGGGACACAGCACCACCCCGGGGCTTCCAGGGGTGAAACAGCAATGCAGACACAGCACGGGGGAAGCTGAGTCCTCCTGAGCCATCTAGCATTTTAGCCACACAACACCACAGAAACAGATCACCTCAGGAACATGTAGTGGTAGCTGAACAACCTACAAATGTCAGGTGACAGCAGTTTAAGGAAAACTCACTTTTTGACTCTTTTTTTTAATACTTAGCTTTATGGAGAAGCCCTGAGAAACCCGCATGATGTTCTTACAGAGTTACTTACTTTGTTCAGCACTTCTGCTAGCAAGACATCCACCTTCTGAGTCCTTGAAAAACTGGCAATAGCACTGTAAAGCAAAAGAAAGAATTATTTGGCATTTCCATCTCACAGAAACATGTGTCAGTTTAATTTTCCTGTCATAATATAAAACATTTCCTAATAGCAATTCAGATTTTGGAGCTAAATCCTGTAATCACATTAAAGACTATATGATATTTAAAAAAAATATATGCTGTCTCAAGAACAAAATACTGCAAAATCTGTGTTGCAGGCTGTTTTATTTAGATATAGTTTTAACCAAAAACCCATATATCCTTAAATATCTCAACAGTATATTTTT